>CAAKHD010009761.1:68431-98699 GCA_901007705.1 Fistularia tabacaria | reverse complement strand
AAGTTGTGGCTGGGGAATTGTTGTTATAGGCGCCCCCCAAATATTCAACCGCAATAAAAGGAATCCATCACACTCAACCCACACGTTGCCTATTTATGCGCCTGCATGCAAGCACGCACACACACACACACACACACACCCCCACACAAACACACACACACACACACACACACACACGCACACACACACACACACACACACACACACACACACACACACACACACACACACACACACACACACACACACACACACAATCATACACACACACACGTAAGTACAGGCAGACATACACAATGCATGATTGTAAGCATTACTTATGATTCATAAGTGAGGGCAGGAATGTCCACTAAGTGGGTACTGTATACTATGGAGGAGCTGTAAACAACTGCATCCTTTACTGAAATATATTATATTTCAATGTACTTTCCTTTAATGAAAGTCATCTCCTCGATCATGCAATAATCTATCCCAAAGCAGAGTAAACGGTGCCAATTCTGTATGGGTGATCATAAGTCGAAAATCAGGATTAAAGATGAGTCTATTCGTTCAAAATCAGTAAAACAGTCGTGGAACAAGTCCATCTTCTGTTTTTTCTGCTAAATCTTTTTTCATTTGCATAAGATAATCATGTAACTCAGCAGAGCATGAAGTTAATGGTGAATACATCTGATTGTCCCAGTACAATGAAAAGAATAAAAGCAGATCAAATAAGCATCTAAATGGAAAAGGACTTTTGTTTGCCACACTGCATTGTCAAACCAAAGACATGTCAGGCAGGTTGGGTCTTTTAGTGATTAGCAAAGAAGCTTAATCCCTCAGCTGCTGACATATTTCTTTTGAAAACTGCCCGTCTGAAAATGACAGATATGCATTGGGAAATGGATCAAATCTGTTTCATGTTAGATAGGCCCAAGCTCTTTTCCTGTGTAAGCCACAAATACAAGGATTACAAATTGAAGTGCTGGTCATCGAAGACCGGAAAAACATTCAAAAATGGCATCATTCAATACTTACTGACAACTTACGATAACCTCCAAATTTCTTAGATGCACTATTTTTCTACAGTGTCCTCTCTGACTCAAACTTAACAGGAGCCCCATACTGGCCTTTTTTTGGCTCACATTTTAAAGCCTCCCCTAATTTGAAGTAATAAAAATGTTAATTCTTCGACATTATGTTTACATTGTGATTACGAAAAAGAACGCATCGAAAACTAATTTCATTTTCTCAACCATGTAGGAATAATTTAGAGAGAGCGGCAGAGCTGCTGCATTTGTTTAATTGGATGCATGGATTTGTCTCGAGGCTCGTTGGATGAGGTATTTAAGTCTGGTGCATTTTTCATGACTGTTAACTGCTCACAGGCTGCTCATCAGTCATGTGACAGGTAATGGTTCCGGTATCTTTTGAAAGGTGTGGCATAATCTTACTCAGAATGTGCAAGCGAAGGAACACACACACTCACACACTACAATGACAGATGTGCACAGAAATAATAAAAGCATAATTGATTTTGAATGTAGATATGTTAAATCACACAATTTCTGTTGCCCTTTCCTAGTAGTTATGTCAAATGTCGTTGTAGGAAAAGTGTCAAAATTTGTGTAATTGAATACTCTGAACAAGATGGTACATCATCGTCACGACTGCTGACCTTTACAGCTCTGCGAGTTTCGTATAATCGAACGCAACAGCAATGAAAGCAGTTTAATAAAGCCACAAGATGGTGCTGTGTGTCACCGTTTGCCCTTAAAGAATCAACAACAACATGCAGAGAGGTGAGATTCACCGCAGCCATCAGAATAATTGTTTTCATTATGATCGTAAGTTAAATGAATTCGACCCTGAAGCCACAGAGGAAAATTCCATTCTTCTTTCAAATAATTTTGAAGATTAAAACCACACTGGTGGCTTTTCACTTCTGATGTAGTAAAATGTATGTATGTGGTTATTAATTTAGCTATTTCATGTTTACTCTTCATAGACCAGTGTCATGACTATATTGGACAAAATTATTTGAAATGATATCACATACAGTTAAAAAATATCTATATACCGAAGATATTATTAGATATTTTCTTTAAATCCTCTAACATTGTGTTCAAAAATTCTAAAGTATGTCTAAACAATTAATTGTAATTTCCATACAAGACAAGCTGTCAATATGTATTTTTTTTAAACTCAAAGAAAGTTCTTGACACTTAATTTGTTTGTTTTGTGCCCCACTCAATTTTATATAGATTTATGAAGAACATGGAATTGCTGTATCAGTTGTTATGATATTACAGTAACTCCAGTAGATGGCAGTATTTCAGTACCAAAACTTTTCCCCTCCATCTCCAATCAACCAAAGATCATCTCGTAGGTGATTTTCCCATCAAGCACAAGAAGTCCCTTACTTTCATTTCATACTACACATTAGCAGTACAACAACTGAATGCAAAGTGATGGAAATTAACTTTTACAGCTGCTGAAGTCAAGCACACAATCTGATTGGTCGTTGCATAAAGAACAACACAAGGATTGACGTCTGCACAACAAAGTCATAACTCACGCACGCGCACACACCTCTGAGGGTCTTTCCCCCACATAATATTCTTCTCTTATACCGGTTTTGCTCCATCTCTCATCCTTTTGCAAAGCTGAATAGCGTCACTACCCTACGCTCCCAAAAACTCTAATGACCACATTCTCTGTATCTCTCTCCCGCACACACACACGCATACACGTATACACACGCACACACACACACACACACATACATATACACATACACATACACGTACACATGCACACACTCAGAAGCACATGCACACACCTTCTTACCATCTGTTTGTGCAGCAGCCCATGTCTCTGGCACTGTGAGCTGCTGGGAGTAAAAGAGTGAAAGCGTTTCTCTTGGCTCTGTAGCCTGGAATACCACTTCCTGTCTTTTTTGCTCCTGCTGTGCTGTTGTCTATCAAAATGGTTTCTCAGCATCCCGCTGTCTGCCAGTGGGGCCCTCCCTATCATTGTTATACCTCAATTTGATGCCATTTAGAGACAATTTTAATTCTCTTTTTGTGCAAGAAACTGATGATATGCGCTCTATTTTCAGCAATTTCATCACACAGTTATGAGGGGTAATTTCAGATTGTTTCATTAACTACGGTACACCCTTTTGTCACTGAGGTGAAAATCTGCACTTTAATAAGAGAAAATGTACACTTTGTTACCTTTTGAATTAGATGTGACAGAATTGCACTTGCTATTTCTTGAGAATAAATAATGAAAAAAAACAGAGGGAGACAGTTCATTTGAGTACATAGGAGAAAACGTGTATACTTAGCTTTTGGAATATTCAGACTTCCCCAAAGCTGTTGTTGCATTTTTATTATATGAAGTGATATACATTTTGTCAATGTAAATCTAACTATGCGTGTATATCATAGGACAGTTCTACATTTAACAAAATTTTTAAAACCCATATCACCACATTTATAAATTTATTTAAACTGTTATCAAGGCTTCACTTTCAGCCTATCTTTGTTCCTCTCCTTCTCTGTTATTCTTTTATAACCACAAAGACCTTTGTTGGCAGCTTAAGTAATATGAGCAAAACCGCATTCCATCTTCGTCTCCATTTAGACAGCAAGCACAAGCGCCTTCCTAACGGTCCTATATTCAGCTGGAGTGATAAGAAATGACAGCTATCAGGGGGAGGTTTGGAAGCTGCATATAACTATTATTGTGCATATGTATATAAAATTTGATTTATGTGGTCTATCACTTAGCAGGTGGAGGATTTGGATGAATATGGGCTAATCTAATATTACAGAATGAGTTAGAGGGTTAGGGAAAGTCCAGGTGCTACCTCAAGGTGACAAACATACCATCCATCCATCCATCAGCATCGAAAGGCATATTAAAAAAGTTAACTACTCCATGAAAAAAAAAATGTATAGGCAAAATATATGAGTTAAGGTTCTCAATTTATTATGGAAGTTACCAAAAAGTGCTGATATAGGGGTCTGTATAATCATAATTAAAGTGAGTAGCTAACTATTTCAAACTACTGGGTGAACATTCTGTCCTAATAGACCTTTATATTAAAACCATTATGTATGTTTTGTTTGCTCTTTAATAACTTTTTTCTTTTTTAATTGGGGCGAGGACCACTACAGTATAATGTTTATTTGTCCATGACGATAGTTTGGAGACACACAACACACAACCAACCAACACACAACCAACAAATATTTTCACCCAATTGAAAAGAGTAATTCACCTGAGAGTTGTGAAAAGCACATTTTAAAGCCATTGCAAAATCTCATCCTGATATACTGATATTGATATTGTTTATCAACATTTGAAAACTACTACACATAATGTACCTTAAAAAGCTAAAATAGAATTGGTATCGGAGAGGTTCTACAATATGCAGTCAGCATTCCCTTGGGATAAATAAATAAAGAAAGAAAGAAACAGGATGCAAATGATTTAATTGAAATGCATCCTGGTTTTTACACAGTCCCTGTTTAAACAAAAATCTGTGCTTGTATCTGTCTGCATCTTGAATTGGTCCACAAGTTATGGTCCCAAAAAAAACATTAAATATGGATTTCTCTCTCCATTAAAAGCAGAAGGATGAAATAGGCTTGGCGGTAGCACTCAGCCTAATGTTTACCCCTTGGCACAGAGCTGGTGCCATGTCCAGACTTGTAAATCAGGCCCATTGAGGTAACATAATGCTGATGATTATGACAGCCAGTCGCATGGGAGTGATTGAGGGATGTTGAGTTATGAGCCTGGGGAGGATGCCCAGAACTGAAGAGTCTCACAAATGGACATGCACTTTCACCAAAACACAAGTCCCCAGATGGGGACTAATGCTGCAGTTGGCGGCTGCACCACCCAAATGAGTGCACATTAGGTGGAACCAACAGAATGGTGGTGTTTGGTTGATTTTTTTGTTTTGTTTTGTTTTGTTTTGCTTCTCTTTCACATTTCTACTGCTTCACTCTATTATAACTGAGTAATACTTAAAAAAAATTAAGAGCAAGACAGAAAATTGTTTTGTGTAGACATGGAACAGAATGCATCACCTAAACACATAATTTGCTGATGAACTGAAATGTATTTTCTAGTCATTGCATTATTACAGAATATCGTATCAGTTTTGTATTATATTCATTTTCACCCCATTGTAGAAGAACAATCATTCATTTGCACTGTTTCATTCGCACTGATTGTCAGCCATGATAATATAATCAGGTGTAAAGCCTGACAAGGCTGGCCGCATCGATAGATCAGAGCTGCTGACAGTGGAGCTATACACAGGTCATAAACCCTCACCTTCCTTGTTTGACCCCACATCAATTTAACTCTTTCCAATATGAATGCAAATAACAATGCATTCTTGGTGGCGTGTTTATGGTTATCTCTGTATCTCCCTCCGCTTCGGCTGCTGCCCTAAATGTGCTGATGTTACATTGCTAATGGGATTCAAAAAGGTAACTCATGCCCTCACCAGTGCTCAGCTCGTCACCACCCCTCCCTATCGACAGTCTCAAAACCACAGAATCATAAACACAAACGTCTGCACATGCCCTTTCTCTCACACACACCTACATGTCCTCCATCCCAGTCACTTGTGTATGCATTGAGCTGATAAGTACTGCGGTTCATTTTCCCCATGGCAAGGCACAGTAAAAAACTGGGGAGTAATAATTGCTTTGGGGGGATGGCTAAATATGCTTGATTGCCTCCTAAGCTTTGGTGCTGTGTAATGAAATATGGCTGCTGCATACTGGGGCTCCTGTGCAATAGCTTTCTTGGCACCTCCTCATTTTGTGAAGAAAGTAAATAAATAAATGTTAAAAACATGAATTGTTATTACCTTCAATAATAAGAATAATCAGTAATGCTGACGCATTTCTGTTCTTGCATTTTTGTCTTAACTCACCAGATACCTTTGATGAAATGACAGTCATTATAGCATTTGATGCTTTTTTACCTTGAGAAAGCTATATTGTATAATTCCAGTTGCTAAAATATAGCTTGATCGATTATTCCTGATCACATCAAAATGGCAGCCCTCTTAGCTCTCTGTTTTACAATTTAATTTGTGGATTCATGTGCATGAACAGGGTCCATTTAGAAAACTCAGATAACACAGAAGTCAGGGAATCATAGCTGTCAGTTTAAGAGACCTCCTCCCTGTTCACACCTGCATGTTAAAAATATACACATACACACACACACACACACACATACACATACAGATGCACACACACACACACACACACACACACACACACACACACACACATACTGTATGTATGGGCAGGCAAAATGAGAGCTGTATTTGTATGACTCTAAATTAGCATGACTGAAGAGTTTTGGGGCAGAGAATTCTGTAATAATCATAATATCATCAGTACTTATCACGTCATGACATTTTCACAATGGTGTTTAAAAAGAAACAAATTAAAGTTCACCCAGTCTAATGAAAAAAAAAATGTTTATCCTCAACTAATTTCTGCTGTAACCACCCAAAGCACATTTCTTCCTCCTGGTTAAATAAGTTGCTAATCAGTTACAGGAATATTAGTCCACAGGGTTCTATGGGCACAGCAGCATCTGCTAATGTATTTAGCAAGAAAATCGCCTGAGAAAATATTCCCAGTACATTAAATGCATGAGTGTCTTTCCGCGTTTACTTGCAGAAAAAAAAAAAAAAAAATCATAAGCCTAATTTGTTGTGCTACTTAAAGGGCAATGTAATTACACTTGTTTTCATAATGATTCAGGAAGTCAATCGATAACTGTTTTTAAGTGGGTCTCTGCTGCACATACAGTTTACTGTTCCTTCAGATGATATTAAGTTCAAAGAATAGCTGTGTGTTTATTGAAATTCCAGTTATTTTCATTTACTACGTTTTTCATTTTTATATTCTGATATTCTTCATTCAAATATTATTTCAAAAGCCTTTTGCCATACAAGTAATAAATAACTAGCACGGTTTGATTCATCGAATATTCAGATGCCCTGCACTCAGTGTGATAAAGCTATTCACCTCATGCCGTTTTTTGTCCTTCTCTTTTACGCAGTTCTTATTCCTGAGATATCAGTGACAGGATGAGGCCAGTGGCAGGTAAGAAACTAAAGAAATAATTAATAATCACACCCTTGTTTTGCTTTCTAAATTGGTTTAATTTTGCAAGTTTAAGCAAAGAATTTAAGCTGATCAAGTATTAATTGTTGTTGAAAAGGGAACATGCCAGTTTTTAGGCAATTTAAATGTGTCAAGTGATATCACATCAAGTTCTAAGTTGAATCTCATCACCACCACCACCACCACCCCATCGCCTGACCTGTGACAGGGCGAGGGGAACAGACTATATCTGGCAACCTAAACCTTTTTAAAGTGACTAAGAGAGTGAAAGGGACTGACTGGCACTGATGGAACCAGACTAAGACTGAGCTATGCAGCTCCTCACTACACCCAGGCCTCACAAGCCTGATTGATAGAGTGTGATGAGACTGTCACTGAGCAAGGAGAGCAGCAACAAGATAGGCTCGATGAAGGGAGGGAAGTGGGCTGACCAGGATAGAGAGATAGAGAAATAAATTTGAGAACATGTGAAGGTTGAAGTGAGGGAATGGAGTAGCTGGTGGGAATATGTTTCGGACACATGAAGAATAGGGAGAAAGGGAAGATGGAGGAACATTGATTGAGAGTCAGACACTTAATGGCTGAAGGCTTTACATGATCGAGGTTGAGTTTGGCACAGACAGATTTAGTTCAAGATATATACATATTAAAAAAAAATAAAAAAAATAAAAAAAGAACACTGGAAATCTTTGCACAATCCATCAAAGAAACTGTCCAGAAGTAGAAAGTGCTAGGTGATTCTTTTCAATCTATTTTATGTGGCTTTTGTTTGTGTCAAGGTTTCTGATGTGTGTCATTAAAGTTGTGATAGGTTAATTTGTTACATGCCCCTCTTTTCTTTTTTAACAATTTTATTTTCAACCTATGATGGTATTTAAGAGTTAAATATGAATATAATAGTTCATATGGATACTATACAGTGATTATCCAGAGGAAGAATGCGTCAGGTCTGAGAGCTTTGAGGTTTTTCATATGAATGTCAAAAGCATGTCAGTAAAAAAAAACAACACATTTTTCCACTGAGTTTTAGTGTAGGTCAACACAAAAATTGTCTCAAATCTTGGAGCATTTTGGGTCACTCCTCAGCCTCCCTGGAAAAGTCTAGTCAGGGGGACTGGAGAGTAGGATCCCACAGGTCTTTGAACCTCGGATCCAGGAGAAGCAATGTGGTTTTTGTCCTGGCCGTGGAACAGTGGACCAGCTCTACACTGTTGACAGGGTCCTTAAGGGCACCTGGGAGTTTGCCCAACCAATCTACGTGTATTTTGTGGACCTGTGAGGATGGGGTACTGACCCCTGTATAACGGTTTGCTTGGTCCTTGTATAATTGGTGCCTGAGCATGGTCTGAATTGCCTGTTGTAAGCTGGACTCCTTTCTGGTGAGGGTTGGACTCCGCCACGGCAGTCCTTTATCACTGATTCTGTTCATAGCTTTTATGGACAGAGTTTCTAGGCCCACCTAGGGTGTTGTGGGGATCTGATTTATTGGCCTCAGGTTTGGGGCTCATCGGACTATGATCTCCAGATGTGAAGCTGAATTTGAAGTGGTTTGGATGAGGATTTCCAAAATCCGAGACCAGAAACTGGGTGTCCACTCTGGGTCGGGGAGGAGGTCCTGCCCCAAGGGAAGAAGTTCAGGTGTCTTGGGGTCTTGTTCAGGAGTGAGGGAAGGATGGAACAGGAGATCGACAAGCAGATCAGTGCTGTGTCCGCAGTGATGTGGTCTCTGCAACGGTTTGTCCTGGTGAAGACGGAGCTGATCCAAAAGGTGACGCTCTCAATCTACCAGTTCATCTACGTTCCTACCCTTACCTATGATCACGAGCTGTCAGTCATGACTGAAAGAACAAGGCCGCAGATCCAAGCAGCTGGAATAAGCTTTTTCCGCAGGGTGTCTGTGCTCTCCCTGAGCAATAAGGTGAGGAACTTGGACATCCGGGAGGGGCTCAAAGTAGAGTTGCTGCTCCACCATGTGGAGAAGAGTCAGATGAGGTGGCTTGGGCATCTGGTTAGGATGTCTCCTGGATGCCTCCCTGATGATGTGTTCCTGGCATGTTCGAGTGGGAGGAGGCCCCGGGGAAGACCCAGGACCTGCTGTGGCCTTGGAACGCCTCGGGATCTGGGACCGGGGAGAAGGAGATCTGGGCCTCTCTGCCTCAGCTGCTACCCCCGCCACACAATACCAGACAAACGGTAGATGATGGATGGATGGATGGATGGATTCGGTAACATTTGTTGATATATTCCGGGAACAGAACTGTTACTGATAGTATTTCACTAAACATATGTTGTCGGATAACTAAGTTGGAAATGTCAATCTTAACAAAATAAAATATAACCATATATCTTTTAATGTTGCCTGACAGTTTAATCCCATAACAGACTTTCACATTGAAATGTAAAAGATGGTTTTCAAACATCAACAAAAATAAGCGTCAGGAGCAAAAATATAACCTAACCATATCATGGATCACGTGAAACCCATAAATATATTTTGTTTATCTGTCTATCAGCATCTGCTTTGGACACAATATTAGATCTTGCGGACACATGGCAGTTTGGCAGAGAACTAAGCCAAGATCAGTTCTGGGAAGTCTACATCTAATGATTTTAGACTCAATAAAGGCACCATGTTTTACATGTATCCTTGCCTGAGGAAGATGGCTGACTCACCAAAACACTAATGTTATTATTAGTACTTCATATGCGCAATGAAAAAAAAGAAGATGTGTGTGTGTGCTCGCATGCATGTTTGTGCGTGTTTGTGTGTGTGAGTGTGTGTGTGTGTGCATGTGTGTGTGTGCATGTGTGTGCGTGCATGCGTAACCCAGGAAAGACTGAGGGAAGGGCTGAGCACCCGCTGCAGAGGAGAGTGCTTTCAGGAGCATCACAAGGAGGGCTTCTCGTGTCTGTCAAGCCCTGACCAGTGCCCTGACTCCTGAGCTACCCCCCTCCCTCTGTCCATCTCCGGCAGGCTTCCCACTTCTCTGCTATAGACAAGGCAGCCAGGTGAAATGAGCAATTCCCATTCAGGGACAGGGGTGCCGCAAAGACTCACCCTGTGAAATGGCTGCTCACTTTGGCAGATCAATGCACTCTTTCCCTCATGGACTGTCACTGAATGATAGCCAGGAAGAAAAACGGGAGGGAAATGATTCTGGGAGAAAGATAGGAGCCGTGGTTTTGTATGTTTGTTTGTGTGTGCCTTTAGTGTGTGGTATATGTGCACAGAGTGGGTGTTAGTAGGGCATTTAATTATATTTGCCATGGCTGCTTTGACTGGGTGCTGTTGGAGGAAAATAGAAGAGGTTTTGCATAAACTCAGATGACATGCAATACTGCTGTCGCCTCTTTGGGAAGTAAATACTCTGTTCCCACTCCCACCGGATATGAGAATATTCAGCTGCTGAACTGGAAATTTTGCCAATATGAATGATATTAGTAGTAATCATATTGAAATGCTTTGTTGTGGTGAAATGAATCCCATATCGCTACATTGATGAGACTCATATGTTAGACTATTATTACACAAGGTGTTCAATGTTGGCCAAAAAAGAAAACAAAATTACAAAAAAAGGCAAATAAAAAAATAGGAAATAATAATTAGCAATTTAAAAAAAATGTTACAACTTTATTCTTAGATTCTGTCTATTAATTTGATGCTATTTAATATAATTAACCTAATTTGCATTTAAAATGGTTTATCCCCAGCCAATTAAATTGAATATAAAAAAGATTACATTCTTTTTATGTGAATATAATTCATCTCAATGAATACCATCCATACTTCTGATTATTCACGATAGATTTGTATTATTTCTACTCTCTGAATTTGATTATTCAATGGACGCAAATGTGTGCAATGTTGCATAATCCTTGATTCCCTAGGTCTGTAGTTTAATTGCTAATATTCTTTACTTTATACAGAATATTTTTCTTTAAAATCAGTAGCACATATTGTGAAATTTACATCTGGGGGGAGCATAAGAGCCACACACTCTGATAAGTGAAAATTATTTTTCAGGGAAAGCCCGAGGCAGTTAAATGGGTTCTTGAAAATTACTGTGGCGTCGAAGTGATTTTCTTATGTACATATGATGGTTATGCAGTTGATGTGTGTTTTTGAGTCAAATAACTATTTTAGAAATATCTTTACTTAAAAGTTAATTTGGCTTTTAATCAAGCTAGTCAAAGTCCTTGAGAGGGTGAAACCTGTTGCCATGGCTTGTATTTCCAAGTTTGCCGATGCTTATTCACTTTGCTTTGTGATTCCACAAGTATTGCAGTGTGGAAAAATTATTAATTGGGGTTTTTACTCTTTGCAGAAATGGCATCCAAATTCATGTTTCCCAGAACAAAGATAATGACAAATATGCTCTCCATTATGCTAATTTATTTTGCCAGCCCTATTTTACGTCCAGATAAAACTGCCTTTTCTGTCTAAAGCCAATTGTCATACCACAAGGCTAACAAATGTTTAAGAAATCTATATTAAACATACGTTTAATGTTGTCAGAAATGTCTGTTATGTGAATCATGATTTTTATATGAATGGACATATTTTCTTACCCCTAGTATCACACAGCAGAACACATTTATTATGCAAATTTGTTAAATATGTATGAGTCACATTGAAGAACAGCAGCTATTAAATCTGATGAAGGTATTTCTATGAGTGTCTAAAATCAAATTCTGGAAGTGTCTCTTTAAAAAAAAACATTATGGTTTGATTTAAGATTTTATTACTGATTATGACATCAATCAGAGATTAACGGGAAGAATGTAGAGCTGAAATTGATGTGCTCAAGAGAAAGCACAACAGAGAAGATTTCTCTGTCACTTCTTGACCTGAAGGAAAGAAGTAATGTAACAAAAACCTCCTTCAGTTTATTTTACCATGATAATTAACTCCCACATAGTACTCTTTGTTTTTACTACGAGGACACTGACAATTGTTCTCTTCAGCTGGAGATTTGATCATCATAAGCAATGAAACCACCTCAGACCATCCATATTTATTGATGGCAACTTGCTCAATCATCATTACCTCAAATAAGACAGTGGACAAACTTTCTTCACCCAGAAATACCATTCTCGTGATGAACATGAAAGATCAGAACTTCTTGAACAAAAGAACACCTATTTTATTTTTGACTTAACGTAAAGCCCTTAACTTTTTAGGGGGCAAAAAAAAAACATACAATGTAAATACTTTTTGAAATCTATTTTTTAATCATGTTTCTTATTTTCTGCTTGATTTTCCAAGGCAATGAAATACTTCAAAATGAACTCATGTGACATTATTTTGTGTATTCTAGTAAGCATACTTGTTCATATAATCGACAGTTACATGTTGAAATTTATGCTCTCAGTTACTCATTTCTTAATACAGTCAAGTAACCAGTTTATTTTCTTTTTCCAGTGCCTTCATTTCAAGTTAGTAATAAATATAAATTAACAAAAAATGAATAAATATATGCATCCCATGTGATGTAAACATGAAAGAGCTAGATTACTCCATTACATGTTAAAGTAAAGGGAAAATTCATACAGCAATGAGAAAATCCAGCCTTAGTTTTGATCACAGTGAAAATACTAAGGTGAAGAAGTCCTATTTTTGTGTTGTTTTGGCATAGAGTGGCAGATGAAGCACAGTTTCTGGTCATCAGATGTCAAGGCACTAATGAACACTGCTCACTACAAACCTTGAGCTGCCAAAATTCAGAGTGTGAAATGTCAAAGTGTGCTGTCTTCCCAAGCTATTTGGTGCCAACTCTGTCAGGGTTTGGGCTGGAAACAATAAAAAAAGACAGTCAAGACAGCAAGGAGCTTTCGGCATTTCAGCCATTGCAGTCAATGTAAGAGGGGAAGAGTGTTCGCGTGTCAAGCCCAGGAAAATAGAGATACTTACAAAAAGTAGAAGGTATTTGGCAGACACAACAGCAAACTCTCAGCAAACACATAGTTAAACAAAATCATGAGTTGATGGGGGGGTTGCGAGAGAGGGAAAAAGATAGAAGGACTTAGCTTACAGGATAGACACAGGAGAGACACCTGCTGTTGGATCACTTGCTCTAATAATGATGTTGACATTCACATAGAAATCTCTGACAATAGGGGCCTTAGACAGCACTTGGTATGCAAATGAAAATAAGACATCAGGGAATTAAAGCAAGCCACTGGACTTTTCACAGCATACTTAGGAGACCACTTGACCCATGGTATTTGATTGCATGTGTGTTTTGCATGTCTGATATACTATATGACCAGCACAGCACAGCAAACTGGAAAAAAGTGAATCTGTTAAATTGTCTTTGAAGTTGCTTTAGTTCATGAGGGATGTACATGAGGGCACAGTGGTTAGCACGTCTGCCTCACACCATGAAGGACCCTGGTCAGGTTCCCCGAGGGGACCTTTCTGTGTGGAGTTTGTATTTTCTCACAGTGTCTGTGTGGGGTTTCCAGTCCGGTTTCCTCCCACAGTTTAAAAACATGCGGGCAGTTAATTGGAATGAATTGCAAAAATTTACAAGATGTGTGAACAGTTATCTCTCCCTATATCTGGCTCTGCAATCGACTGATGACCAGTCCAGCGTATACCCCGCCTTCACCCAATGACAGCTGGGATTGGCTCCAGCATCCCTGTGACCCTGACTGCAGGAAAAGCGGTAGATAATGGATGGGGGGATTGGATCTTAGCCATATAATAATCCAACTCAACTCTTCTCCGTATTTTCAGATTGCAGTGTAGTGAAATTAATTTTTCATACAACAATTCTTATCCACCTTTGTGTCGCATCACCAATCTTACAGGATTCTGAATGTATGTTTGAGGTGGGATGGGTGGTTATTGTGAAAAAAAAATTCAAACTTTTTATATCTCAGAACATATATTTCCCACGACAAAGCATCTTCCAGTTTGCCAGAACTAATGACATCATTGTTTTTTGCAGCACTTATTATACCAGTTGTCTCCCGGGACCTTAGATATGGGTTTTATTACATCAAAGAGAAAAAGCTTGGACCCAAGCCTGATCATGGTGTGTGTGGAGTGAAGTGTTTATACTTACACAAAATGCAGTTTTGCCTCTGGAGTATTGGTAACAGTGTCTGAAGGCCTTGTGTACTGTTGTCATATTTTTTCTTCAATACATTTGAGTCACTTAAAAAAGGTCAACTTCAGAAAAGATCTTAAGAACCAAGTTAGAACAAGGGTCTGCGGGGGTAGAGTGCAGGGTTTATTTCCATGACTAGGAATCAAATTCAACTAATTTTTCCTCGCTCTAATATTGCCTGCCATGATATAAATTGAATAACCATGTTCAATATAATGTAAAGGATCATTAGTTGGCAAATTCATTCCTGACTCTCACTTTCATATACCTCGCATGGTCCCAAAGGTTCTATCAATCAAAATCCTATCCAGGTGATATCACATCCATTAGAGCGCATATTATATTCTCTTTTATTTTTTTTAACATGCAAACTTTTGTAACCATGCAGACTGATGGTAAATTAAGAACAAATGCTGAACTCAACTTGAACATTTTGAAGAACCGCTGATTTCAGCAGATCCTTGTTGATCTAGAAGTCAATACCTATTATAGTAAAACCAACAGTCAATATTTTGCTCTGACAGCACATCTCTGGATGGATTCTCTACAATTATCCTTTCCCAAACCAGTCTGATGACAGACATGAACGTTTCAGACTGTTTGATTATTTGGTCACATATCAAACATCATAATGATGAAAGCACACTTTTCTTTTCATAGTTTAGAATATCAGTTATAGTCCAACACTATATTGCTGTCATACTCATAATGCTTTAATTGAGAATCTTATATTTTACATGTCATTACAAATGTAGAAGTTGCAATGTACAGAAACATATTTTCCTGCTACTCACATACACACACACACACACACACACACACACACACACACACACACACACACACACACACACACACATACACATATACTGTATATATGGACAGGCAAAATGAGAGCTGTATTGATCCAATATTTTCAATCTCAAACACGGTTGCTACTCAAATAACTTAATATATTTTAGTCTAGTTATGTCCCTCCTTACACCAGCACAGTTAATTTGAAATGTTTGTTTGAAAATTATACTTTTAATACATTAATCATTTAGAAAGTGTCACCATATATTTTCAGGCAGTTAAATACAAATGAACAACACTTCTTTTTTTTTTTCTTTTTTCTAATATCTTTGCATCCTTTGACTGCTTTTAATGCTACTCTTAGTCTATGGAAATCCCAAAACACAGAAAACTTAGCCGTTTCTTTTTTATAATTTTTTTTTAGTTGCCTTAAGATACTTTTCTTTTGTGTTAGTATTTTCTTCCTACTCAATTGGACTGAAAGCAGGTGGCTGAATCGGTCATTTAAAAGTATGATTTCTTTATCCTGAGAAAGTTGAGTTGATTTTGCAGTAGCTTCTGCATTGTTCAGATCTATACTGTCAAGTATTATACTAAGTCAATGGGTAGTCAGTGAATCTTGTGCAGTAAATACATCCCTGGACATCGGTAAGCAATCATGATATATTTGAATTATCAGTCAAGATAATGTAATATTCTTTTGGCCATTAACATGTTATTTAGAGAGGCATATAATTTCCCAATCCTTGGATCAATAAAGTACATCTCTATCATATCCCAAAGTAATCATATCAAGAGATGTCATAATGATTTTTTCTCCCTTAAAAAAAACAAACAATTCTTGGATCATTAGTTTACCTTTTTTTTGTCCTGTTTGCCACTCTTCCATTAAATTCATAGTGTTATTCCCCTGTAGTTGTAAGGCTTTCTGTTATGGCCTCATATTGTTTCAGTGAACAGCAGCCAATCAGAAATTTCTATTTTTGGAATCAACAGCAGGTCTCTGATGAGATGCATTTTCATTGAATAATGAGAAATAAGGCCACACCTGGCCATGAAGCTGCCTGTCTGTCAAATACCTGGTTGCTTTAGCCTTAAACAATGAATCCATTAAATTGTAAAATGTTGTTCAGATTGAAAGTGAAAGGCTGCACTTCAGTCCCAGGATTACTGCTTCACACTACCAAATGTATATCAAAGCAATGTAACCTGTAACCTAAAATAGGTAGAAAAAGAAAGCATGTAACACACATTCTGTGTGTGTGTGTGCGTGTATATCACTCACACACACACACGCGCACACACACACACACATACATATATTTATACATATATATATATATGTATATATATATATATATATATATATCAATGAGTGCTAACTAAGTAATGTAAAAGAAAAACATTGTTGTCACCAATCATTCATGGTGGAGAAAAGCATCATAAAGACTAAAAATAAATTAATTTGAATATCTAAAGGTTTTCAAAAATGGAAAGGTAATGTTTCGATTAATACAGGGGAGCCAGCCAGTCCTGGCAAGCTTGAGTGACTTTTACGTTTTCTATGGGAAATGAGATTTGGCATAAGACAGACCTCCTAGAATCCACAGCCAGAGTTTCACTATGTATGCTAATGACCTGTCCTGACCCCTAATACACAACAGGAAAAGTGGGCTAAATAAAATAAGGAAGGAGAAAGAGGAGGTAAGCTGTGAATTATAATCCTGAATGCCTATAACTGCTACAGAATCAGCCTGTACTTTTTCATTCGGATGTTCTCATTTGTATCCACACCTGTGTCATTCAAAGCCTTACGTCTTAACCTAATTTCATGGTCTACAGGTTTGGATGGATGGCTCTGCTGCAACTTGTACACTGAAGGGAAAAGAGAGAGCACCATGAGTGTGTGCAGGTGCATCTGTGTGAGTGACTGTGTGTATGTGTGTGTGCGTGCCCACTTTTACACACTATCATGAGTGTGAGAGTGAATGAAAGGAACAGACAGGGAGACAGAGAGGATGTGCTGCAACGTAGCAAAGAGAATTTTGGACTCTGCCTGATATTAGCCTTTGAACCTTCCACTTTTCTGTTGAGAAAATACATTATGCTTCTCTGGATAGATGGCAGAAAGTTGGTATTTTACAGACTTTTTCTGAATATGACTCAGTGATCAGAGATGAACCAATTTTGCGGTAATCCAATTCAGTTACGGCAACAGTAACACACAAGTTAAAGGGTAATGATATTTTGCATCATTTTGATCACAGCAAATGTTATTGCCATCAATCATATCAATGTTGAGTGAACAGATTTCACTGAGAAAGAGATAAATAAATATGTAAATGAATTAATAAATAAAGTTTGACGTTTCAAAAAACAAGAAAAGTGACTATCACCAGCAATGCTCTACCCTAATTCCCATCAATTTAAGCACATTTTTTTCAAAACATGATGTACAAAATCATTATTTTTCACTTAATTGTTCTTCATTTTGAAAAATGTGGAAGCAATGCTCTCTGTGTTTATGAGAGCAACTCCAAGTATGAGGACTTCTTTTTGCTTAATCATGTATGCAATTATACCGGAAATAAATAGATTCCAACACAATATTCTGTTCAAATGAAGAATAAATTATTGAAACTAATGGTCTCCTTCAGGCAAACAGCAAAATTTCTGATACATACTTTTCAATAAAAAAATAGATGTTAAAAAAGTCATTATCGATTAAATGGGCTTAGGATATGCTGAGTAAGCCCTCTTCAATAATTCAATCCAACAAAAAAATCAAATGATAAACAAATATTTAGATGTCCTCTGGTCACATTATGTATTACCCAACTAACAGTCTGTTTTGTAAACATACTACATGTGCACATAACATTGCACTGACACATCTATCAGCCTGTAGCAGAATAGGTTGAAGAATCATCATTTTTGAACAAAGTGATGTGTCCATCTGTCACCAGGATGTTCGTTGTAAAGGGCATTTAACACGGCCAAGGTCTGAGAGAAAAATTAAATATGTCTGACCCACCTCTGACAGGTGGTCTGGTCCACCCTCAGCCAAAACCAAATGCAGTTTGTGTTAGCTAGAACAAAATGTCTTTGTGCTGCCGTCCCTTGTGTCCAGATTGTAACTTTGAGTAATCAGAACTGAAAATAATTCTGATGCTCAGCAAAACATCTCTTTATATTTCTGGTGCCAAAAAACATCAAGCTCCTGAAAAGAAATAACACTTTTATGAACAGATAGTTCAACAGCAAAGCAGGCTGTACTGTACTAGACTTGTTACCAACCTCAAACCTTGTTCCATTTCCTCAAATTAAGTAGTGGCTATGGGGTTGGTGAGTGGAATCTATTCACTTAGGAGAGAGTGGTGTATGTGTCAGTTCTACATACCGCTCACTGCCGTTTGCAACACAGAAATGGGCTTTGTCTCAGTGTTATTGTCGTTGAGACAAGCTTTTCAACTCAAAACAAATTCTTCACAATATTATGCTGTACTGCCTTGTTATATTCTAGAATAAATCACAAAAGGAAACTTGTCTTTTTTTCCTATGATGCCATGAAAAGTGCTATTCCATCTGCATTTAAGATTAACAGCATTCTACCACAGACAGACTTCAAGGATAATTGCTTTCATGAGGGTTTGCAGATGAAGCTGTTTGGAGCTCTTCTTCGAAAGTAAAATTTGCACAGATTACTAATTTGTATCCAAACGCTGTTGTTTGAACAGTTGCTTGTTTTTTTTCAACACACCTTCAATTCATTGCTTCTGTCAGAAACCTTAATGAAAAAGTGCTTCCATATAATCACCACTAAAAACTGAATCACAACAGTACCAGTTTATTTTTGAGTTGATTGAAACCCCACAATGCAATTACTTTCTGTTTTCGCCAACAAAATACAATTTTGACTGTATGCGTTCTGATGAAGGAAAATTGAAGTGTGTGAAGGTAGATTATAATTATGTTTCAAAAGAGGGCAGCAATATTCCTACACTCTTTTTTTTTCTTGTCATCCATACATTCTGCACACTGTATACAAAGAGAATAGGTGCAGTTATTTTAATTAATAGGTAACCTTTGTCTTTTGACGTCTTTTAATGGAGCACCACCACAAACATTCTCTTTCATTATCTCTTACCTTGCCTTTATGGTGTTTAATATCCTATGTTGTCACCATGCATGTGGATATCTAATACTAGAAGCAAAATTTACGAGTCATACAACTTAAGCTGATTCAATTACAGTGGTATCTCACTTGAACTCTATTGGCACAGTCCAAAAGTACTGTGCAAAATATTAACGTCATCGTGAATATGCAAATTATATTATTATACGTCAAAGCCATTTTTTCATTTGAGCTATAACAAATGCATGTAATTAGTTTTATTACAATTGTATGTGTCTAGGTGTATTATTATACTTAGACTTGAAGAATGCCATTGCCGTAACCAAACTACAGATCTGTGGTATTATTGTAAACAAGGTCTACAGTATGAACAAGGTCTTTTCTCATCCATGACACCATGTATCAGAAGTCTTTCAGTTAGCTTTAAAGCTGCCTGCAGCTTGGCGCCACTAGTTGTCGATCTTCCCTCTGGTTTCCAGATGCTACTCGGCTTTAGAGAGTGATCCCTCATATGTCAGAGCCACACAGACCATTTCTTCAGTCTGCTATCACTATTAAGCTCTGTGGACCATGAAAGCTGTATGTGATGCCCGAAATGACTCCATCATAGAAGACCATAGAATTTGACATAGGCAGGATCATGATTATCCTTTTGGGAGACTCTAAGTGAGCTTCACATTCAAAGGAAGAAACATAAAATAACAGTGTTTTACAGAATGAAGGAGAAATTGAGTTCAGCATGGATTATCAAGTTAGAGACATACATAGAGACATAGACATACATAAAAACCATAGTCTACAGTCAAGTGTGATGTGCTTTCAGGATGTCATAAGGGACTATGCCACTCAAAAACACTGTTAAACCTGCCTGGGTTTTGAGAAAAGGGTGTTTGAATTCATTGTTCAGTTTTGTAATATGTTGCTTGCCTTTAAAAGAGCAGACTGAAGTAAGAGTGGGGAAAAAACCCAACTCTCTCTGGTACAATAGTGCAGTACAGTCACTTAGCCTGCTAATACATGGTGTGATATTAATTACTGTTTGTAAACAATGCACTTTGCAGAGATTATTGCATGCACTCGGTGTCCTCCATATGTGTTTGGTAATTCTCACAAGTGATTAAGTGGTGAAGCTAGGACAGCTGTTAAAGATGAGTTCATTGGCATGTTTAATTAATTGCACTTGAGGTAATTATTCAATCATTACTTTGATTAATTTTCTGCATCCCGGATAATGCATCAAGTGTCTGCTTGATGTCAATAGTTTTGGAGGCAAAAGTGGAACAAGGCTGGCCATTTTTTTTAGCTTGATAAAGGATTTATAATCTGCTTAATAGAGGAGAAAATGCAAAAGGCAGGTTGCCATCAGTGAATTTCATTATTATGACTGCATGATCGATTTTAGCAATGCAAATGCTTACTGATCAGCCACCGTGCTGAGGTTATGACCAAAAAACATTAGTCTTCACAAACCAAAATCATTCATTTTTACAAAATGTCAATACCTCAGAAATTCTTGTTCCCATCTTTTGAGTTGATTCAGTTCGCATTATGTATGAAACATGCTTTTTCTTCACCCCCTCAGATATGCAGGGTAGTGGCAACATCCAACTACAGGAAAGCCAGGCAAATCATTTGTGAGAGATCTTGTCAAACAGATTAATTCCCTCCCTGGGCCTCAGGGTTCTGGACCGTTTTTCTGTCATGCTGCTTTGCCAGGCTCCCTCTTGATAATACCCCAAAGATAAAATTAATTGTGCAGGGAGATGTGGGATGGGGAGTATCCAAAAGGACCTTGAGCAACACATGAAGCTCACTTCTTCTCCCCGCTCCTCTGCATGTGAAAACACAAAAACCATTAAACCGTCAGAAACATGACACATTGCACCAACAATCATTGCCTTTGCAAGTTTGTAGATGTCGTACGTTCCGAGAGAAATTTGAAGGGACAGAATCAACCCTAATAAAATGTCCCCTGCCAAGTGTGTCTATGTTCAAATTACCATCAAAGTGAAATTAATTTCTTCATCAGTAGTTTACAAAGACTACAATACTCTTAATCATCTTTTTCCCCATTTTCAGGATACACATTCTTTAATCAGATCAGACATTGATATTACTGTCGCTTCGAAATTCTTTGGATTTTACAGCATGCTCCTGATGCATTTGAAAAACATCGAGACATTGATTGCATCGAAACTCTGTCATCAAACGATGAAACATTTCTTCACCGTACCATTTTTACGCAGCGGGACAAACTGTGCAGAGCTACAAGAGACTAATTGTTTGAAGTTCATCTTTGTTACTATTTGAAATGATCATAACTTTACTTATTAAAAACACAAGCCTCGAAAATTAGCTGGAAAGGGGTGCTTGTTACCTCTTTTTCATTGTTTGACAGAAATAGACACATAGTGTGCAAAACTGGCACCAACATTTTTGAAAAAAAAAAAGTTGTAAACTGAAAATGTCTATCACCACTGACAGGTAGCTTATAGCAGTTGTACTTCTTTTTAAAAGCCCCTTGGCGTGAGTTGCCCTGTCACCTCATCTAGCAGATGGCGCAAATGAGCCTTATATGTTGCAACCAGTCACAGTCGGCAGGCAGCCAATGTGCAGTCACATTCACAAGAGATCTATGTTTGGGTAGGGGGCTGAAACAAAAGTGTTGCTTCGAGTGCTGCCATAGTCCCAACATATCAACAATGCCTTCAGACCTGGATTGCATTTTCCATTGGTGTCTGAATCAGATTTTGTGGCAAGCATCTCCCCTGTCAATGTGACAAACAGGCTAGAGATCTAAGTTTTGCTGTCATGATTTACATTTTTATACAAAAAAGAAAAGACGTTGTTGATTGCTTCTCTGCGTTTAAATGGGGTCTACAGATGTGTCTGTAGTTTTGCTAAAACAGTCCTTTCAATTGTTATTATGTGCAGAAGGAGATATATATCTGCAAAAAGTGATCCTAACTTTTCATGATGTGCATGTAACCACAAAATGGACAAGAGTGGCCCCACTGCCAGTCTCTATTTAAAGTTGTTGCTGTCACTGACCAAGGAATATCCATGCGTAATATCCCTTTCGAGATGGATATATCTCTCAATAAAGATCATACTGTGATGGCATGGTGTGACTGCAGGCCAAGGCAGCCAGGATGACAGCCGAGGAATGAGAGCTCAAGAGCAGGTAGATTCTAATGACAAGACCCCAGAGAGCAATTATAAATGAAGCCAAGGGGCTGGATCAAAGCAGCCCACAGCGTGTTTAAATCTATTAAAACACAGCTCAGACCCCCGGTTATGCAATAGCTGTTGTTGCTTAAGTAATCAGAAAAGAAAGTCTGAGCCTCAACGATTTACAGACAGTTTAGAATTCACAGGACTTCTCAAACAAATGCTGACTGATTAAAGATATATCAGGCTATTTCCCTTTTTGGCTCTAGAATGCTGTTAAATATCCATTTATCTGTGGAAATGTTAATGAAGAGCTGTGATCACAAAGATTACCTTCTGTAAGCATTTTGATTCCTCAGCATTTGTATTGTTAAGCCTGTAAAAATCCAACAGGAGTAAATTCAAACACTTGTGTTGACACTCGGCACATCACCCTCCATAAAATAACTGCAAATGATTAAGGTAGAGCAATAATGGCTTGGAAGAGGACTCAGTTTGCTGCTCTGTGACAGACATTTCCAATTAAAGGTTTTTAAATAACTTGAGATTCATCTCCTTCACCCCGTTCTGAGATTTATCAGTTCATCATGCTTTCCGTCTTTACAACCCTGAAATAATTATAACATAGTTTTGTATTTACCGAGCACAACCTTTTTACTGTCCCAAACCTGTCTGCCATTTACACTGTTCTTGTACTCATAAGGTATCATGGGCAAACACATAAGCCTTAGTAACAAAAAAAAACAAACATCCATCCATCCTTCCATCTTCTGCCGCTTATCCATAACCAGGTCGCAGGGGCAGGGAGGCCTTGACTTCCCTCTCCCCAGTCACATGGTCCAGCTCTTCTGAGCAGACGCCAAGGTGCTCCCTAGCTAGCCTGGAGATATAGTCTCCCCAGCGTGTCCTGGGTCTTCCCCGTGGCCTCCTCCCGGATGGACATGCCCGGAATACGTCCCCAAGGAGGCATCAAGGAGGCATCCTGACCAGATGCCCGAGCCAACTCATCTGGCTCCTCTTTCTGCAGAGGAGCAGCGACTCTACTCCCAGTTCCTCCTGGGTGGCTGAACTTCTCACCTTATCTCTCAGGGAGAGTCCGGCCACCCTGCGGAGAAAACTCATTTCGGACGCTTTTATCCGCAATCTCGTACTTTCGGTCACTACCCACAACTTGTGACCATAGACATAGCCGCTTGGCCTGCTAGTACCTGTCAGCTGCCTCCGGAGTCCTGCAGGCCAAAAAGGCCCAATAGGACTCCTTCTTTAGTTTGACAGCATCCCTCACCACTGTGGTCCACCAGCAGGTTTGAGGGTTGCCGCCCCGACTGGTATCGACCGCCTTACGCCCGCAGCTCCAGGCTGCCATCTCGATAATGGAAGCGTGGAACATGGCCCATTCGGACTCAATGTCCCCCGTCTCCCTCGGGATGTGGTTGTAGCTCTACCGGAGGTGGGAGTTGAAACTCCTTCTGACAGGGGGAATCTGCCAGATGTTCCCAGCAGACCCTAACATTACGTTTGGGTCTGCCAGGTCTGACCCGCATCCTCCACCACCAGGTGGTGATCAGTTGACAGCTCCACCCCTCTCTTCACCCAAGTGTCCAGGACAAGTCCGACGACACAAACACAAGGTCGTTCAAATTAACTATGGTCTAAGCTCCGTGGTTGCCAAGTGCGCATATGGGCACCTTTATGCCTGAACATGGTGTTTGGAATGGACAATCCGTAACGAGCACTGAAGTCCAATAACAAAACACTACTCGGGTACAGATGGGGGTGGGTGTGTGTGTGTGGGGGGGGTCTCTCTGAATCACACCCTTCCAAGTCGCACTGTCGCTGCCCACGTGAGCGTTGAAGTCTCCCAGTAGAACGAGGGATTCCCCAGAAGGAGCGCTCTCTAGCAGCCCCCCAAGGGACCCCAAGAAGGGTGGGCAAACTGAACTGCTGTTTGGTGGATAGCAACAAACAGCCAGAACCTGTGCCCCCACTCGAAGGTGGAGGGAGGCTACCCTTTCGTCGACCAGGTCAATTCTCAACATCCAGGCGCTGACTCGGGGAGCAATGAATATGCCCACCTCTGCCTGGCGCCTCTCACCAGGGACAACTCCAGACTAGAAGAGTCCAGTCCCTGTCGAGAGGCCTGGTTACAGACCTCACGCTGTGCGTTGAGGTGAGTCCGACTACATCTAGTTGTAATCTCTCTTTTTAGCGCACCAGCTCGGGCTCCTTCCCTGCCAGAGAGCTGACATTCCATGTCCCTAGAGCCAGCTTCTGCAGCTGAGGGTCGGACCACCAAGGTCCCCCGCCCCGGCCACTGCCCAGCTCACAGTGCACCCGACTCCCTTGAGCCTTCCTGTGGGTGGTGAGTCCAGGGCAAGGGGGACCCTGGTCGTCCCTTTGGGCAGTGCCTGGCCGAGCCCCATAGGTTCAGGTCTGGCCACCCGGCACTCGCCATCAAGCCCCACCCCCGGGTCTGACTCCTGGGGGGGACCTTGGTAACCCGTGTCAGGGCAGGGGAAAACTAGGTACAGTTATTTTTCTTCATGGAAATCTTCTCGAGCCCATCCCCTGGGACCTGTTTGCCTTGGGTGATCCTTCAAGGGGCATGAAGCCCCCAACAACACAGCTCCCGGGATCACTGGTACACACAAACCCCTCGACAATGATAAGGTGACAGCTAAAGGAGGGAAAAAAAAAAGAAGATAAACAATGAGAGGGAAACAAAAGGAATAAATCAAAATAGATGTTTGGGTTTAAAACATAAATCAATGATGGATAAATTAAATATGAGGCTGTTTTAATATTCTATATATTTAACTATAAATTCTAAAGATATATCATAATGATTATTATATAGGCAATATATTGATTTTATTGTTTGTATTTTTTGACACAACAAATGCCTAATTTATTTATTTTCCAAGCCAGTGATGTAAATTGCATGACAGGAGTATATACAGAACAAATTTGTAATAACAGTGAATGAATGAATGAATGAATGAATGAATGAATGAATGAATGAATGAATGAATGAATGAATGAATCTCCTTTTCCTTTCGGCTTTTCCCTTCAAGGGTTGCCACAGCAAATCAATCTTCTCCATCTAACCCTATTCTCTTTATCCTCCTCTCGAACACCAACTAACTTCATATCCTCTCTCACTACTTCCATAAGTCTTCTCTTCGGTCTTCCTCTAGACCTCCTGCTTGGACCTTCTCTCCAAAACATCTAACATGTGCTGTCCCTCTGATGGACTCATTCCTGATCCTATCCATCCTTGTCACAACAAAAGAGAACCTCAACATCTTCATCTGTGCTACCGCCAGGTCTGCTTCCTGTCTTTTCTTCAAAGCCAATGTCTCCAAACCATGAAGCATTGCTGGTCTCAGCACTGTCTTGTACACTTTCCTTTCATTCTGGCTTGTATTCTTTTATCTCACAGTACCCCTGTCACTTTTCTCCCCCCATTCCAACCAGCTTGAACCCGTTTCTTAACCTCTTTTCCAAACTCTCCTTTGCTCTGGACTGTTGACTCGAAGTACGATTTAATAAAATACAAAATGAATAAAAAAATAAATAAATCAAAACTTAACATGGTTTAAACAATCCCGCACCTTTTCATTTTCCCCAAAATCTCCCTCAAATAAAAGTTTCTTCAAGGTCTGTCAGAATTTATTTCAGACAATGAATTGCCAGGACCAAATCATAACTTTCCTTCCTTTCTGAGTATTACATTTATATGCATGTTTCACTTACTCAGCAAGCAAGCAGTGGGGGGAAGTGTTTAAGGGAAAACCCCCTGATAACAGGAAGAAACCTGAACATAAGCAGACTAAGGCTAAGCTTCTATCGTCATCGACGTTAATCAACAGACACTTTGAACACAAATTTACAAGCATAATAGTCAAATGTTGTGAAACAAAAAAATCAACTATTCTAGCAAGTGAATGGCAATGATTCACCCTCGCCACAAATAAGTCTCAGAGCAATAATAACAAAAGTAGAAGTAGTCAATTACAGCACAGATTTTTTCAATCACAAATCTCTACCCCACCAGTCCATAGGCAGAAAATTCTTGAGAATGTGGAAGGAGGTGAGACAAGAGAAATAAAAAAATAAATAAAAAGGGTGAGAAGAGTGATTGTCATAGTTTACACTGCTGTTCCTGTGAGACAAAGGTTGAGACAGCAAAATCTCCATATCCTACTTCAAAACTCACTTTTGATGAAAGTGTGACATAGAAATGGCAGAGATGGTTTCAGGGACTACTGGTGCGATGCATAAGGTCAGCCCCTGGCTTAACACTTGCCCGAATCCCAATAACAGTGACTCCTTCTCAGTTCAAATTATCCTATGTCTCTATCCAGAAAACCAAACTAAATTTGTTCCTGTTGTTTCAAAATATATCCAAGTGCATCATCCTCAGCTACAATCATCCAGACACAGCCAGCTACCTGGGCTACTGTAGATTAATTCTTGCGTTGCCTTTTTCAATTAACTACAGCCAACATTATCAGAATGCCGCATCATGATAGTGAGCTCCATCCAAGGGAAAAAAAACTGCCCCTTTTTTGTAAATAAAGTGACATGGCTCATTAATGTGATGAATGACCACGCAATTCTGTAGGACATCAGCAACCAACCCCTCCCTAATCAACCCTGTTCAAGCCTCCCTCCGGTGAGCCATTCTGGGTGAAAGCTGAACGCTTAAATGTTTTCCTGCAAGTGCTGAGGCAAGCAGGCCCGCCAGCCAAATTGTAGCTCTTTTCAGCTCCCAAGGACCCATCTCACTGTTAACATCAAATCATTAAATTCACCCCATTCCCAGTCACTTAGAGTTATATAGAGATAGAAAGACAAAGAGAGAAGATGGAGTTAAAAAAGAAAAAAAAAGGTCATTGTCAGCTGTAAAGGCTAAACATTATTGGGCTGGAAATAAACTGAACCAAAACAGACAGTTCTTGCAGGCTTTAAATCCACAGATGTAGATGCAGATAGGGAAGCAGACTTTAAGTTAAGAAAGGATTGGGTAAATAAAACAAGATTTTGCTAATGCATCCCTTTCAAAGCACAAGACTTGATATTGTACTCCTGTATTAAACATTTGAACGACATACTCAGTCAGATCTGAAACTCTTTTTTTTACAGTGCATACAAGTTGTGTAGAGTTTGAGTTTAGAAGTCTTTATGTAAAACTGTTTTTACATGTATTGGTCAAGTAAGCGTACATCTGCTTCTACATGAACTATATATTCAAATGTACATGATAAAATATCCTCTAATTAGCAATCCAACTTCTATTTTTCAAGTGCTGAATTTTCATGACTTCACACAATTAATAAACATGATTGTGTCATATCTTTCCAAACATACGCTTTTTCTTGCTCATCACATTAAATATACCCACCGGCAACTTCAAATAAAATTACAGAGGTAACTACCATTGGCTCTGTCAGATTGCTTCATTTAGTTTCCATGGCCACCAATGTAAAACAGAATACAGCAAGCTTGATAAGTAGTAGTAGAGACTAAAGGAACAGAAATTATACATGACACAAAGAGAAGGAGGAAATAAAATATTATTTGAAAGACAGGGCACAATAAAACTTTCAAAATTAGTGAGAAAGAAAACAGTAATTTAAGAATAGAATATACCTCTCGATACACGCTCTAAAATATGTGATGTTGAAGTTATAAAAGAAATACTGCCACAGGTGGAGACCATTATGTTACAGCGGGTCTGATAGAGATACATAAATAGGTGAACGACTGAACATCCTGCGCTTGGAAAATTAGAAGAAAAAAAAAACTATGTTGGTTTGCCTCTTTAGTATTCAAAACTCATGCAAGTTGATGGCCAAATCAATTGCGAGGAGACACAAAGAGCAATTTATGTTTCAAAGGATTACTAGAGGTATGTTTGGGAAATCTGTGGGTTTAGGAACCGGGTGGCAATGTGGTGATCATCATAATGTAAAAATGATGGATTCAGTGACCTTTCAGGCCTCAAATTATGAAGTCTACAAACAACCAATCGACTGATGATGGGATTATGCATACACTAACCAATAAACAACTTCCAGTACACTGCTTGCTCATTATTACTTTATTAATATCAGGACACATTGAGAGTGAAAGTTGTCTGAGCAAGAGTGCCAAGATTTGAGAGGAACAAATATCTGTGCTGTAGCTTTGCTCTTTGCTCTCCATTGATTGCGGATAAAAAATGTGATCTGCAAATGTGAGAATAGACAGATAGTAAATGATTCCTGGTTTTCCCCTAAAATGCTAAATTGTATTCAGCATTTTTTTGAGGCTGTCAGTCAAGAAAAGCCAATACAGTCACGTAGTTTGTTCTTCTGATGAGACATTTTTTTTTGTGTAGACACAAACCTGTAACAACTCGATTCCCAAATATCACACAATTAGTAGAGTACAAATGACGACCACAAAGATTGCATACAAAAACAAAACAACAGATTTTCACTTAAACACATTTCTATAGCTGGATAAAAATGGGTTGCAATGATACAGGATATCATATGCCTTGTAATCTCACTGTCTTAATCTCATTTACTCTTGGCTGCAAAATGTGACCTAAATGCAGTTGTGTTAAACCAGACATCGCCCCCCCACTTACATTTACACTTCCTATCTATCCTTGACACCAAAAAAGGTTCCAAAAAATCCTTGAAAACAAGACTAAATGTATCAAATTAAATGTATTAAATTAATTAAAATAATATTAGCAATTGAGTTTTACCCATTCATCATTGGGTCCTTTTTCAAATGAACACGATGATACATTTTTGTACATTTTGATGGATTGTGTACGATGATACATAATACTGCAACAGATTTACAACTTAGCAAGTTAAGAAGATTTATATTCTTTTTGTATATGCATGTAGGTGTTGTACACTGAAATTAAACAGCACTAAATTCTGTCCAGAACAATCTAAGCCCATAAAACAGATTGTAAATATTAGAATGTTGAATATCATGATTTGGCTAGGACTAGCGACCTTGTTCGTTTTCTTCTTTGCATCTGTTATATTGTACATGTGCGGCTTATCAAAGACCCTCAGACTAGATGATCCTCTTAGCCTCTTGGCAATTTGGGACAATATATTCCCACTACTTACTTTTGCTAGTTTGCTCCTGGGAGCCCCTGAGCCCTTGTCTTCATTAAGGGAGTTCCTCATTGATCAATCACTGTCGGAAAAACTGCTCTGTAATTGCACTGTGGCCTAATCATGACTGACATCAGCCCGATCTGTCACAGGTCTCAGGAGAGAGAAAGTTCCATGACTTTCACACCTTCAACCTCAAGGTAGGCCTTTTCTAGGATTTCATTGCTGTTTCAATGATTTATCTCCTGAACGACTTTGTCTTGTAATAAGTGGATCAGAATATTGGTGCAGATGATGAGGAGAGGTAAGTTAAGATGGGTAATATCAATGAGATTTTAGTTATTTGAATATTACTCAATTTATTTTGTATAACCTTCATTTTCAATGTTGAACTGAAAGCCCTCTCCTATGCAAATGTAAAACGAAACTCAAGTAATAAGTATAACTCTCCTATACATGTAACAACATAAATTGTTCATTATTTTAATGTCTGGATATTGAGCATATATATATATATATATATATATATATATATATATATATATATATATATACATATACATATACATATATATATATATATATATATATATATATATATATCTATATATTATATATATATATATATATATATATATATATATATATAAAGAGAGAGAGAGAGAGAGAGAGAGAGAGAGAGAGAGAGAGAGAGAGAGATTCAGTTGAAAGAGTGTTTTACTCAGGGTGGATACTACTTTTTTATGTATTTCGATTTTT
>CAAKHD010009761.1:58001-68411 GCA_901007705.1 Fistularia tabacaria | reverse complement strand
CGTTAATGAGTGACTGAATTCATCCAGTAATTCACGCGTACAAAACTCGCGCGTTAAATGTGAAGATGGTTCCAAATTGAGTATATATATATATATATATATATATATATATATATATATATATATATATATACATATACATATACATATATATATATACATATACATATACATATATCTATATCTATATCTATATATTATATATGTATATATATATATATATATATATAAAGAGAGAGAGAGAGAGAGAGAGAGAGAGAGAGAGAGAGAGAGAGATTCAGTTGAAAGAGTGTTTTACTCAGGTTGGATACTACTTTTTTATGTATTTCGATTTTATTTATATTTAATTTTTTATTTTCAATTACATTCCAATTACATGACAACAAACCAGTCACATGTGGCCCCCACTTCACAGATGCTGTCAAATAAAAAAAACACATAGGACTTCTTTCAACAATCATCTAGATGAGTTCCAAGAATATCTACCAAAGATTATCGGCAACAACAACAACAAAAACACTGAAGTTTTTTACAAGGCTAATTACACAGATATTGATTTAGGAATCCACATTTTTAACTGGAAGATAAGGCTTTTTTTCAAACATGGCCATTAACCTTAACCACATGGGTACTTTTTTGACATACATAATGATAAAGGTGTTGAAACATTTTGAGAAGTTATTACCTCAGCACAAGCCACACAGTCATACTATTCTTAACAAAAGTGCTTTTTTCACCCCGAGTTAGAACCTTTCCCTAACCAAGAGATCTTTTTTTTTCTTCCACCTAACCCTACCATAGACCCTAACCATATCCTCAACATGTCATAAAACAACAGACTCCTGAAACTCATGGGGATGAAATGTCATCACTGCCTCAAGTTGCCTAAATGTTTACCTGAGCTACAGTTTATGATGGTAATGTCCATTCAGAGGCCTGATAAAAGTCAGACTGTTAACAACCACTCTGCCAGAGGAAGGTTGTTCAATGTTGAATTACCAAATTCAACAATTTGCATTTTGTGATGACTGATTTTCTTTAACATTATAATTGAGAAAAGTGGTCAGAGATCATCAAATCCAAAAATCATTTTTTGGTGACCCTTGTTTTTGCTACACATCGAGGGAGAATATCCTTAGGACTACCTCCTCCCTGTTAAGTTTTATGACTGCCTCACACTGATCAGCCAGAAAGAAGCCAAGTGTCATCAGCTCCTTAATGTGCAGTGTAACAGCAGAAGATGAGTCTTCGGTAACCTTTAAAATATGCAAGGTAATAATAATAATGAAAATACCAGTAATAGTAATAATTAATATTGATAATAATTCATCCATCCATTGTCTACCGCGGGGCAGCAGCCAAAGCAGAGAGGCCCAGATCTCCCTCTTCCTAGCCACTTGATCCAGCTCTTACGGGGGGATCCTGAGGTGCTCCAAGGCTAGCCTAGAGACATAGTCCCTCCAGTGTGTCCTGGGTTTTCCCGTGGAAACGAGTTTAATGCCAAAGATATCTAAACATTAGTGGTCTGAGATAAACACATACAGTTTTATTATGTTTTGGAATGATATATTTTTTGATTTACAATTGTTAATGTTGTGTTGAACAATGAAAGTATAAGTAAGCAAAGATGGGCATCATCACATTTGCAAACACCTGCTTCTCAGAATGCTAATTCTTTGCCCTGCTTGGTATTTCATGCAAATGCCTCATGTCATATACTTTCAAATTTCATTCATATGAAAGCTATAGAAGAAGTATCTGTAAATTTCATTCAGAGCGAAGATTGAAACATGGATCACAGCAGTTATGAATTCTGCCCATAGTAAGAATAAGAGGTGTGGAATGCTGAACTCCTCCTTGTAACAGTTAATATTGTTTGGTTTTGTTTTTTTGAATTGTGATACATTTGTAGGATTCATTCGGCTCAGGCAATACATAAAGATCATGGATTTAAGTGTGTATTTACCTGTATTACCTGTATTTGACATTCTCGATCTTGTGAGAATAAATTAATATTGATTTCTACTTTTCATAAATGAGAGGGAAAAAAAAGTCTGAAGCTGGGGCAACATCCAGATCAGAATTGTTGAGCACATAAAGCTACACATAAAGTCTAACCACAAAATTGAAACATCAAAACACCTGTTTTTTTCAGCTTGATTTTCTGTTGATCCTTTTTTCTCAGCGAAAGTTTGAGTGCGTTGTTTCTCTAACACCTTGTGAAATTTAAAGGACCTTGGCATTTTAGATAGCCGGCTATGTCATTGTCTCGTAAACTGCTCAGGACTGTGCTCTCCACGGAAAGTTTTAAATTTAAAATGTAATCAGCACAATCACCACAAGCAATCAGTTCCTTTTCATTTCACCTGATCGAGCCCCCTGCTAAAAGGAGCCTGTTAAATAGAGCATCTTATCAGACCTGGATTAAGTTTTGACATTGATTAACATCTATAGTCTCAGTTTGAATATCAAAGCTGAAGTTTGTGATTTTTCTTAAAATATAGGAGCACCAGAGGCCATGGAGGCAAGGTCTTGTTATGTATCAGTGGAAAGAAGTGGATGAAGCTCAAAAGCTAAATCCTGTATTTTCTCCCAACTTTAGCCATGGGTAATATATAGGGTTCTACAAGGAGAAATGCAAAAAGAAATATCAACAATGAATAATAGTACCGTTAATGTATTTTTTTGAAGAACATTTCAAACAATGGTTACAAAATGCAGAAGGATCCCAGGTTCCCAAGGAAGTTTAGACATGGAGACTGAAGAGAATTTTAGACACAGATGAAGTCAGGTACAGGTCTGTGAATGGAAAAAGCCCATAAGAATAATTAATAGCCATGTTATATCATCAAATAAACTATAGACATAAAAAAAGGAGAGAGAAATGAGAAAACACAAAGTAGATGCAATAAAATTAATATAGTAAACCCTAAAAATGGGAATGCAATGAACATTGCAGTAGCCAGGAATTACAATTCGAAGAATAAAAGGTATAAAATGACTAAACGGCCGAAATCAAAAATAAGACCATGACTAATGGTTTGAAAGAGTGACCACATTTTTAAAATCATTTTTAAAAATCACATTATTTTTTATTTATTGTCTTATTATCTTGTCTCAAGCTGCTATGACAATTTAAATTCCCCTGGAGATTAATAAAGCCATGGGTATCTAACTTATCTTTGTATACAAAACAATGATAGTTTTCATGCACCTAAATAGTCACAACCATCAGCACAAAAAAAATACAAAATGAACAAAAAAACAAACAAGGAAACAAACAAGACACTGGCAATATCCAAATTGTGAGGCTCAAAAGCAGGCATTATCAAAGATAAGATAACATAAAATAAAATAATACTTTATTGATCCCCATAGAGGAAAATAAATATAAGGGAAAAACTCAGACAAAGTAATTATGGCTAAATTCACATCTCATTCACAGTCAATGCTTTCTGTCCCCATAACACCTCAGTGTTTATGCAGGTTAATCAAACAAGATTAACACCGTGACCTCAACAAAAAACTTTAAAGTCAAAACAAGCAGCCAATGGTAATGCTTTGGGCAGTGTTGTGAGTCTTGTCAAAAGCACACTATCCCTGCTGGGAAATGTTGGCTTCAAGAGACAACATATTGTGAAACAAAATAGTGCAGGTGGAGATGCAGGTGCTCCGGCCACCTACACACCTGCCCTCTACAGAGAGAAAGTGCCATACAGATTTGCAGAGTGGCGGTGGTAATTACCACCAAAAACAATCACATTTTCTTTTTACTACATACAATTTCTGAAGGATCAGTAGCAGCTGTGCCATGAAATTAATTCTTCATACAACAGATATTTGAATTCATAAGGCTTTTTGCAATTTAAAATCATGGACACATTTGTATTGTTAATTTAAATAAGACATAGATTGCATTGTTTATTTTCATCAGGAGCAGGAGTTTTCACAATGTTTAATGAATGAATCACAAAATTGCAAAACATTGTTTTTCCATTCTTATCATAATTGTTTTTCGATAAACATGGCTGATACAAAATGGAAATACAGTCAATTCAAAGTCAACACTTAATGATGGAAAAAAAATTCTGAACATTGATATATATCAAATTAGAGTATTTGCAGTTGCCCAAAGTTCAGTTAGATAATTGCAAAACAGGTGCTGACTGACAATTCACTGCAACCAACAATTGTACTTGTACTATTCTATTTCAGTGATCCTGGGGATGTCATCTTACCATTTCTAATGTATAAATACATTTACCGAGTACACAGCAACTTTACATAAAATAGATTATTGCAGCTGTGACTTGTGTAAGCCTATTAATATAGCACATTTGAGCTAATAAAATGGTCAACATTTAAGGTTGTGGAAGAACTCTTTGTATTATCAGGAGGCAGACACTTCTATCAATGATAAACACTATTTATTGCCCAATATTAGAATTTACAGTGGTTACCCAGTTGCCTTACTTTAACCATTCTAATTGCTTAGCAGATAATACTTTTAGTAAATGCTGACAAGAATTAAATGTGTGAAAATAACAACTTGCATATATTATTTAATTCCTCCATATACAATCAAATGAAATTAATAATTTATTTAGCTTCCTTGTTCTATTATTTGCACACAAAAAAAAAAAAAACACTGAAAGATATTTTTCAAGGAATGACATTGGGGGATGAAGGAGGGAAGGAAGGAAGGAATTATACAAATAGCTTTTGTTTTCTTTGTTAGTGAATCCAAGCTCACAGGGGCCACAACCAGACATAATAAACTGCTGTCCTGTTCACAAAGGTTCTAGGTGAGTGCACATACCCAGTATATTCTCAGACAATTCTGTGCCCATGCCCCTAAAATTATGATATTTTGTGGAGGATACAGGTTAGCCTGGAATACATGACTCCCTCCTTTTTGGGAGGAAAAAAAAAGTGTTATTAAATTATTTTGAGTTAGACCTAGAAAAAGCATACAACAAGGTCCCGAGAGAGGAACTCTGGTATTGTATGAGGAAGTCTGGAGTGGCAGAGAAGTATGCTAAACTGGTGCAGGACATGTATGGGGGCTGTGAGACAGTGGTGAGGTGTGCTGTAGGTATCACAGAGAAGTTCAAGGTGGGGGTGGGACTCCATCAGGGATCAGCTCTGAGCCCCTTCTTGTTTGCAGTGGTAATAGACAGGCTGACAGATGAGGTTAGACAGGAATCTCCCTAGACCATGATGTTTGCAGATGACATTGTGATTTCTAGTGAGAGCAGGGAATAGGTTGAGGAAAATCTTGAGCGATGGAGGTATGCTCTGGAAAGTAGAGGAATGAAGGTTAATCACAGCAAGACAGAATATGTGTTTGTGAATGAGAGGAACCCGGGTTGAACGGTGTGTGGAAAAAGGGTAAAGAAACTGGTTCAAGCAGGTTGGAATGGGTGGAGAAAAGTGTCCAGAGTACTGTGGTAGAAGAATATCAGCCAGATGCCACTTTTCCTTTCCATGAAAGGAAAAGTGTGCATGACAGTTGGAGACCAGCGATGCTGTATGGTCTAGAAACAGCGACAATGACGTAAAGATAGGAAGTAGAGCTGGAGTCGCAGAGATGAAGACGTTGAGGTTCTCTTTGGGAGTGACAAGGATGGATAGAATCAGGAATGAGTCCATCAGAGGGGCAGCGCAAGTTAGATGTTTTGGAGAGAAGGTCAGAGAAGCCAGACTGAGATGGCTCGGTCATGTACAGAGAACAGATAGTGAATATATTGGTAGACGGATGGTGGAATCGGAGGCGACAGACAGGAGGTCTAGAGGAAGACCGAAGACTTATGGATGTAGTGAGAAAGAATATGAGGTTAGTTGGTTTGAGAGAGGAGTATATAGAGAATAGGGTTAGAATAGGGTTGATTCGCTGTGGCTACCCCTGAAGGTAAAAGCCGAAGGGAAATGAAGAAGATTAAGATATTTTTGTGTGTATGGGTGTGGTCTTCCACATTTTATTTTATTTAATTTATTTTTTCTGTTATCGCTCAACCTGTGTTATTTAACAACAGCAGGTCTTAATCAAATGATTTAAGGCAAAATATGACAACATATGACAAAATATGAAAAAATGTGAAATAATAACAACAACAATAATAATAATAATAATAATAATAATAATAATAATAATAATAATAATAATAATAATAATAATAATAATAATATGGCTTAGAGTTCGGCTTCATTTTCAGCCATTCCACTTTCACCCACATTTCGAGCTTGCCAACTTGGTTCTCATTGAGACACTGAATCACTCAGGTTGTACCCCTGTGATTGCTTAATTAAATGCTCAGCTGTGTAATGACATTGCTTGAAAGGGAATTAAATGTCTAAATGCTGCAGCATCGGCATCAAGTTGAATAGAAATCAATGGAACATAGTGCTGGAACCCAAGGTGTTTTCCGACTTGTTTAGGGTGAGCATTTTTTATTGATGCTGCCCCTCAGTGAAGTGAGTCAAAAGCTCATTGCTTTTGATCGAAAGCATTGATTAGCAGAGTACAAACAGTGTGCTTAGTTTGGGCTTTTTAGAAAAAAAGGTTTGGAATGTCTTAAAAGTTGGCAGTTGACTGAATGTGGAATGGAGTTGTTTTTTTTATTTTGTTTTTATTCTTAATGTACTGAAGTAAGAAATAAATTCATTTTTACTTTGCAGTTATAAGTGTACCTTTATGGTCCTCCGTTGTTGTATAAGCAGTTCAGAGCAGAGTTGGGTTTACATCATATACTAGTCCTGACTGATCATTTTAGGACAGTCAGGCATGGCTATGAAAATTACTTTCAGTGCCCAAAATTATCAGTCTTACAGCATATTTTCAGTGTGTTTTGCAAAGAAAGCCCAAAGGCAAACATTAAAACCCAACCCACATGGAAATAGTTCTTGAAAGGAGTGCAGCCAACTAATCTCACAAACATTTGATTGAACCAAAGACCTTTAGAAATCGCCAAAGCTGGGAAGGGCACGCAACTCCTAAAATGACAACCGATTATCAAACTGCCTCTGGCTCAAGACAGTGTAATCCCCCAGATGTTGCAGTCTATGAAATGTGAGTCTGAATTAGATCTCTCAAACAATGTCAGCTTGTCTACATTCGTAAACCCTCAGCATTTAAGTCACAAAATTAAGTTGACCCCGTCAGAAGGCTTAAGGACATGTAACAAAGCCCCGAGCAGTCATATTCCTTCATCTCCTTTCGTCTCATCTCCTTGGTGTAATAAGTTCCCACTCTAGCAAGACCACTAGGGCTAATAAGGGTTTTATCTGCTTTTGATATTAGATATTAACACCTCATCAAAGTTAAGCCAGCGGTAGGCTTTCGTCCTCCCTCCCAATTTACATTTGCCTAACAATGTATCCAAAAGAAATCTTATAAAATTCAAATTAAGGGGGAGCTGAATAGCCAAAAGGATACTGCTACCCATCACTCAAGGAACATGAAAATTTGGTCTCAGTGCAAAGGATACAAGCAGAACTCCTTAAATCACTGAGATCATAGTCTCCATACAATATCATTCAGACTGTTAATTTGCCTCCTCACAATCCCCAAGTCAAAACAGAATGCATTTGAAGCATATGAATGATGAATGTTTAGCCGCTGGGGATGAGAATAGGTCTGAGTGACACAATCAGGATTTGCTGTTATGAAAACTCTATAAATAGTAACTCTAGTCAGCTAGTCCTTGTGATCTTTACCTGAGGGGAACACATTTGTGGCATGTGCACGGCTATTTTGTTGTTTGCATCTGATTCCAAGTGCAGGACGTGATCCCCATGGTTAAGTTGAAGTTGTTGAACACACCATAAAAAACTATTCTAAATGTACATGCACACTATCCGTATGATATTTAGTCATTAGGTCTTTGGGGCATAGTTTGTTATTGACATTTATTTTATAAACCATTTCTTTTAAAAACATCTCAAGGTAAACCATGTATCTAGAGTGAGAGTGCAAAGGTTTCAGAATTCTTATCATCCCTTTTGGCATCCTTTGTCAGGTTGGATGAAAAAAAGAATGAAATATTAACAGGGAATGTAGCTTGGAGAGATAGAAAATAAATTACTTCAGTGTGGCAAGGAAAAGGAGATTGTGAGATTTATCATGTCAAGATGGAAATGCCTACTAAGTCCCTGCCCCTTCCTTGAAAAATTAAATAGGAATAAAATGCCTCGGAGTACGCAGTGATTGTGATGTAAAAGTGTTTCTTTGCGTCCATGCCTGCACCCCACCCGCCACACACACACACACACACACACACACACACACACACACACACACACACACACACACACACACACACACACAGACATACATCACCACCATCAAATTAGCTTTCTCAGTGTGATTTGAAAAATGATACATGTTTCACTTTAAGATTATTTGTTCATGCAAAGACAACTTCCTGCAGTTGGAGTGGTACTCACTGCTCACTTTTTTTTTTTTTTTTCCTTTCCTTTATGGAAAACTCTACACGTAATTGGAAAAATTGTATTCTCCAGTCTTAACACTTTACAGATTTTTCTGTGAAACAGCTGGACAGGCAAAATCTTTAATTGTACAGATAAGTGAACATGTTAGCTAGATAAAGGTTAAACTATCAGGGATATGTTCTCCATCCGTCTCAAGCCAATTTTACACATTCAGCTGAAGCAATAGCAGGTCGGAAGAGGAAAAAAAATGGCAAGTCAATATTGATTGATCTGGAGCCCCAGCAATTACCTCCATGTGCAGAAGACCATGTTAAGGTCAGTATTATCTCTGCTCATTTTATGGGTCAGCACTTTAGCTGAAATAAATTAGCAGGGTAAACACTTTAGCTCACCTTGATAAAATTTATAGTGAGTGTTAATGATTTGCATAGGTGGAAGGTACAGTGCTGGAGACTGACCCTTGATATTTTGTTGAACCCTCGTCAATTTAGATGGTAAAATGCAGCCTTTACGGAATTCTGACACACTTGCACTAATCAGGTATGGCCATATTATTGCAACACTACTGTAGAAAGTAAATTACTCACGTTGACATCAACAATGGTATTAATATTATTATGATTATTAATAATAATCATAATAATAACAATAATGAGAAGAAGAAGAAACAGTAGAGTGTAAATATATTACTAATAAAAACATAGAACATCAAAATAAGAATAAAATATAGACACAGACTGTGCATGGTGAAAATAAACACAGAAAATTTAGAAGATAAAGTGAAATTGTCAAAACAAGTTACATATTTTCCTTGTCCTTATACAGCCTTTTTTATGTAAGATGAATCTTTTTTTTTTTGCCCACTGACCTGTGTGTCATCAACTCTTGAAAGATGCTGTATTTTGCGATGAAGTCTTTTTACCCTCCGTCAAGAACTACAGCACATTACAACAAATAATTTCACAGTCCTCAGCTTTGCATGTTACTGCTTGACACCTGTGTGTATTTCACAAATGAAGGGAACTATGTATTATTCAAACGAAGCATTCCATCAACTTTTGGTGCATCGGCATTTTCTGGCCTTCAGGCTGTCGTGCAAACAGCTCTGTTATGTTCTTAAGTCCAAAATAAATTCAATTTCCAATGCAGTGATCTTCTTAATGAAAAGTCAATGTCCCTCACTCATTGGCAAGCTCCCACGGGGACAGTTAGAAAGATGAATTTATCACCAGGCTGGAGACTGAGCCCCAAGCCACAACACCCCCTATGAGAAACACTACAGTGTTTCAGAGTGTGTCCAACCGGTCCTCCATTATTACCCAGCTTGTGCTCTTAATGTGGGCCGACGGAGGCGGGATGATAGTATTGATCAAATGGAAGTGCTATTTATATTCTCACAAATCCTCTCTTCAGTGATTACAAGCTTTCCAGTGCTGGAGTTAGACTGTTCTTAAATGTAAACTGTAGGAGGTGAAAGTTTCTCGATGCGTGTGTATGTGTTCACAGCATACATTAGCTTATGTAAAAAATGGTGTATGCATGTTCATACCAACTTTCTTCAATTATATAAACATATCCCGTCTTGACCAGGTTATTGTTATTATTGACATTATTATAATTATTATTGATGTTATTATACTTTTTTTATCTTTATTTATTTAATTATAGAGGTGGGCAGCATTGCTGTGAACAGTTCAGAGATTTTTGATGATTTATAACACCATGTCTTGGCAGCAGCTAACTCTCAGATAAAGGGGACATGAGTTTGTTGTCACAGCATATGGTTAACAGTACTATAGATAAGCCCTAATCCCCACAAGGCTAAATGTAATGCATAGCAAAACCGATGGCAGCACAGAACATTCACATGTGTAAAGATCAGACAAATGATAAAAAATATCAGTGTACTGAAATTACACACAGCTGAGGGAAGAATGTGTAGTAAGATCGGAAGAGCGT
>CAAKHD010009761.1:14209-57981 GCA_901007705.1 Fistularia tabacaria | reverse complement strand
TGTCAGAGATCTGTTTAAAATGCTGTCAGTGAGAACACAATTCTCATTTTTATATCTGTAGAGTGTGAAGTACTCTGTGTTGGATTTGGTTTGACATTTTTGGTTGGTTGTTGTGTAGTAGCTAATACAGATATATCTTTTTTTTCATATGCAACCTTTATATGTGTGTGAATACGTATAAATATTCTAACTTTAAAAGATAAATCATTAATTTTTTCAAGCAAACATCTTTGCATTTAATCAGAAAACAAAATGCTATGCATGTGTGTTTGTCGGGATGATATTGGGAGCTTCTCAGATAGAAAATTTCAATGTTTTAGGCTCTCTCATATGTGGCAGTACTCCCTATAAACAGACAGTGGATTATTTGCACTGCTCTATCATTGAAATAATTAGCATATTAATAGGCCATAATTACAACTCAGGGAAAATAAATTGCAGTTTGAAGAATCTTTGAATTACTCTGACTATTCTTGTGAGATAGAAATATGTATATCCAAAAGCCGGCAGGATGGATAATATAGGGTTCAGAAACATACAGAGAAGTTGGAAATGAAAGACATTGAAGAAAAGACAAAGTGCTAATTTTATTCATTAAACCAAAGTTTTGATATGGGCCATTTCCTATAATTTCTGAAACCCTCTGCAAGTCAAGTCACAATATATTTTATGAAGCAGTATAATAAGGCACAAGCACAAAATTATCTTGACATGGCAAAAGATTTTGATGGATATATATGATCATTTTGGAGATGGATTTTTTTTCTCCTTTCACATAGAGGACATGTGTACTTAGGACTTTTTTTCCCCCATTAATACCTGTGATAATTGAAGTTGGTCCATTAATATACCACAATCTGTTCTTATCGCCACACCTCACCTGCTGAAAAGTGACACCTTACTCAGATTTGCTGAAGAATGTGTAACCCTGGCAGCTAAAGCCTATGTGACCCTGTAAGCAAGAGTGACAACACAATAATACTCCCTGTTCGTAATCTTTCATTGGTGGATTATCAGATTAAAGGTCCCAGTTGTTTATGGGCTTGGCGACTATCGAAAAAGTTGATCTGTCAAGTTTATCTTACACTTCTCGTATCAAGGGAGTTTTGGACCATACAGTTGGCTGGGGATGGAAGATAAGGCAGAACTAGCTGAATAGAACCTCCAGAAAATGAGAAACAACGCTTTTCTTTTTACTCCAATGATACTCTTGTCTGTTTAAGAAATGTACACCACAAAAAGCATTGCACTCCTTTTTTGATTTGCTTGATTCCTTGACCTATTTGCTGTGACAGGGTTGACCACTATTTTTTATTTATTTTTTTTTTTTTGGGGGGGGGAGTCAGAAATCATCCACCAGTTTTAGACTGAGGTTACTGGCTTGGAATCACATGCAACAAAGAGGATATAATCTATCCTTTTGTGAGCTGCCCCTTTGTGTTATTTCAAAGGCCCAAACTAGTGCAGGTTTGCCATCAATCTGTTGTTTTGACATAGTAACATGATGGAGGGACTCCATTCCCAAACTCCCTTGATGTGGTTCAGTAATTCAGGCAAACAGTTTTCTTTCCATTTCAAAGCAATGACTTCGAAGGTCATGGCCTCTTCAAAAGTGAGTGTAAGGGGATATCTCTGAATAACAGTCACAGATGAGATCTCTACCTTTATAAATCAAGCCTTATCTTATTTGCAAGCCAAGGTGTAAAGGCTTTGACATCATCCCTGATATGATGGGAAGTTAAATTTTCAATCACTCTAAATCTATATATGATGTGACAGAATTGATAGGAAAAAGCACAGGTATCCTCAACTTGGAATAATCATTTTCTATCTATCTATCTATCTATCTATCTATCCATCTATCTATCTATATATATATATATACATACACATACATATATGTTGTTTTTCTCCTTTCCCAATATAAGACATTTCAGCAAATGTGTATTTGTATTAGATATAGGTCTAGCTAAAATTAAAGCTGACACTGTAGGTAGTGGTTCATGCTATCTAGTTTCTAACTAATGCATTTAACAGTGTCTTTTAACTTTCTAAAACAAAACACTAATCTCAGCTGACTACATGTTGCATTCACTCTATTCAGTGGAGCACATTCTTTAAACAATTAATTTTTGATTAATCATCTAAAGCCCATTTGCATGTAAGGGCACTGCATAGTGTAAAACAGCATTAGTGTGAATTTACCTGTATAACCTTTTGCTAATTTTATATTTTGTCATACTAACAGTTGAATGCATTTAGAAAAGGATAATAATACCTCTCCATACCCATGGTCCCCTCTTATTTATGACACAGCTCACCTTTTTCCCTCCACTGGCAACAAGCGTGATTATTCACCTGATGAGCATACTATTCTCGCAAATACCATAGCTATGAAATGGTTATTACTTCATTTCAACAATGTGATGAGCTTAAAGTGACTGCAGTTTCTACAAGTGCGCGTTGCTACAAGAATATGGTTTATGTGGTTAAAGGATTCCCAGCAGTCTTTTGCTGAGTAAGTATGTATTTCTAATGTTATAGACAAAAGGCTTCGGTCAAATGAAGAACCCCTCCACCCCCGATTACTACAGTGTCTGCAGATTTCTGCATGTCTTGTGTATTTGCGGTCAGATAATCAATTAATTGGTTAAGTTTTCAAGACTACTGAAACACATCAAAAATGTGACTGTATTTTTATGATAAAATAATTTTGTGTTGCAGCCAGAGATGACTATTAAACAAAAAGGCAAAAAAGCATGGGCCTACTTTGTCTCTCATTAAAACAAATATAAACATTTATGAATAAGGTGCTGTTTTCATTTGTTTTTGTTTGTTTCTTTGTTTTCTAATGGTATTTGTTTGATTATTTTTGTTGAGGTTTCAGTCCTAGCCTCTGTTAGAAAGAAAGGATAAGTGGCAGTCTGTCCCACAAATCAAATTAGATTATGATAGTATATATTAATTCTTTGGTAAATATGAAAAACAGACATGAGTCCCTCTAATTTAATTCAAAACTCAGAGCATACAATGTTCAATCTCATTGGCTAAACAAGGTCTATTTCAAAGGTTATTCCATATTTAAAAGCCAAAATTATTCATTGATAAATTGTAGAAAGGGATTTCAGCAGCAGCTACACAGTCTGTAGCACAGATGTCCACCACATGGTGAGGACGCCACTCATTTGTTGTTATTTATTGAAATTGTAGTTCAGATATCGCAGAACATCTGTCACCTTTGCCTAACTGCCTGCTTGCATTATCCACGGACTATGTTTCGGAATAAAATGTCCCCCTTTTGTTTGGCTCTCTGATGCTGAGCTCAGGTGCAGTTTCTCGTTAGGCATTTCAAATACTCCTGCTGCTGCAATACAGGCAGGCAACACCAAACACCTGGAGACCCAGTGTGTGCCACCAGAGTTATCACTCATAGTCAAACAATCACATGGTTTCAATTTTGTTGTCAGTGACATCATACCTCCCTTTAATATTTTAATGGTGTGGTGAAACTGGGGTGTTAGCGTGTGGTGAAACTGTGCTAACAGTCTTAAAAGCAGTCTTGAAACTGGGGTATCTGTCCTATGACTTGCGATACAAATATAAGCAGGCTCTTATTTTTCAGTGCATACATGTCACTTTTCATAAGTAGGGGCCTATCTTATAGCATTTGGTATTGATTAAAAAAGGGCAGTCTTGAAATATTAAATAGGCTCTGAAAAAGGTCCAAATTTAAGGAAATTGGGTTTTAGATGTATTTATATTCATACTTGTCTATTTGTCAAACATGAATGATGAAAGACTGCTGTGTCTGTTACTCAACATCATAACAAAGACATTTCTATGTCTATTTGGTAGATACTTGAGCACTGTGCCTATGAGTTGTTTCGGGGGACTTAATTGTTGCAGAATGGTTGAAAGTGTTATTAATGTTACTATTATGACTGTGAAAATTTTTATTCTTGCTACAAAAATAATATTTCAAAATAAATCCAGGATATAAAAATAAGCAATAATCACAAAAAAATGTCATTTCCTTTAGCCAAATGTGTGTTCCATCCTACCTTGGAAACTAGGCGGTCATTGGACTTTGATGAAATCTCTCCAGAGCTGTTAACTCCTTCACTGTAGATGTAAAAATCTTTACACTCACAGATCAGTCTTTTGAGTTTACACCAAGAACCGAGTCCTTGGCTATACATATATCAGGGAGGCAAGCTTTTAAATTGAACCAAAAGTTCTTTAGATAATTCAGACTCACAGGTTATATGATCCACCATTAAATATATCAGCAGCAAACTATAAAAGGGTCCTCCACAGGGTCATGCTCCACCCCATCAACATGTTTTATAGAAACATTTTTTTGTAATGCTGCTTATAGACAAAACATCAGACAAGAGGAAACATATCCTCCTTGGTGTAGGCAATTATATCTTTAGAACAAAGGTGGAGATCGCTTCTCGTGTACTGGCATGGCTCTTAATTACTCCCCGCTCCTTTCCACAGTCCTTTTCCTAATGGCAGTCAGCCCACCCACAAAGTAATTTAATTAATTGGGCATGGTGCCATAGTTGTGGAACAAAATGTGACGCATGTATTCAAAGTATTTGAAGTGTCATGCAAGATAAAGGATGACAGAGAGGTTATAATTCTGGGAGCACGGCCCCAATAGTCCGAATAGCTATCTGTATGCTTCTTTCTGCAGCACTCACTAGATCAACACACACACACATCCTAAGCCTGAGGATCCTCCATAGAATCATGCATGACAAGATCAAAGCATTGCGTTATTGCTACTCCTCCTCATTTCTTCCCTCTGCACCCTCTCGTAACTGCTATCTGGAGCTAAAAAGCTGTTGTACCGTTGCAAATATTATCTTTGGGGTAAGTGCAAACACTTAAAATCCCAGATTTCTCTACTCCTTTACTCTCATGGTCATATTCCAGAATAATTTCATCCTTTTACAGGTACAGATTTAATAAGAGACCCCACCTGCTCATGTATTAGTCAAAAATTATTTGGAACCTACACTGATCTTGATTCTGCAGACAACCCATCTTAACGACAAGCTCTTATTGATAGACTGCTCGGAATTCTTCAAAGTTGTCCCTTAATAGTCAGCCTTTTTCTTTTCAACTCAACAAATTGACAACCGCAAATCTGTAAAATGTTGTAAGGACCAAATTCCTAGGTTTTCATGAGCAGTATGTCTCAATGATGAGTTGGATCCGTCATTTGGGAGCTACTCAGCACCCACAAACAGATTGAGCAGGCAACCAAGATGGATCTGTCGACACTTCATTCTGCATAATTCTATTTAATGATATTATATTTCATTTCTCGAGCAAAGAAAACACCATTACCCTAAGCAGTGAGTCATAACAAGCCATTCTGGAGCAGATTCCAGGCCTCCTTCGTGGTACAGTAATAAAATTACAATTGTACATTGCAGACTAGTTTGAAAATGATTGTATTTTCTATGATTTGTTCCTTCTATGTTGCATTCAGAGTTCAATTTTGCAAACATTTACACCATTGAATGTTACAATGCGTGAGTACTGGTCTTTTATAAACAGTTAAAAAGAATCAAAACATATCTACAGGTGGTATTCTTTTTGACTGAGTCTTAAAATGAACTTAATATATTACATTTTTAAGGTAATTTCAGACAGGCCCTAAAGCAAGGCTCACATTGATAAATGTCTGAAATCAATTCCGCTATTGACTCCAGCTAAGTGCTTTGAGAGCAATTGCTTCTTCTTCTTTTTTTTTTCCCCCAAATTGTGGCCAGTTGTTTTGCCCATAGATTGAAAAGCAGTTATGATTTCATTGGGAGCAATATGCTCATAGGGAAAGGACAAAGGGGTCAGTAAAAGTGGAGTAAGTGCTCCCTCGGGCACAAACACAAGGCCATTCAAAAGGGCCCACAGACAGACTAGAGGAAATTGATTTCAGCTTCATTCCTGGTCAAATGCATGACTGTGCTGGTGGGTGACCCAATAGTAGACCTGTCCACTCAAATTAGGAGACCATTTAGAGGATATGGCCATGTGAGTGGTCAATCTATGAATATTGTCCCATAATAACATTATTTCACACATCGAATCATCCTGAGGTCATCCAGTACCCATGATCTATGGCGATGGTCTTATGGTTGGGGCAAGCCCCCATCTACCGAAGTTTGCAATGACTAAACTGCATGTTTTCGACTGCCAACAAAGAGTGTCATTTCATGATGTTTCTGGGGCAATGTCACTGGCAGGAATGACAAAGAGAAGACATAATAGCCTATTGCTACTGGAACTAGGCATTTTAACAAAAGCTGGATTGGCACTTTTTTTCTCTGAAGTCAGTCGTTTCATAATTCAGTCACAAAGAACAACCATTCACATTGCCCTCAGTAACATGACAATGTTTTAATTGAACAGTCAGTTTAAAAGCGTATACAATGCCGTTCTGATGCATAGAAATACCTAAGCATATCTGAAAACACAACATACTCTCAAAGACTAGTTGCTTGAACAGATTTCCTTTTTCATATTTACTTGCCAGATACCCTTGGTGATTATTTTTCTTTCCTAACTAATTTGTTGCCATCTATTTTTCTCCAAAAACGTACTTTGTCGATCATCATTGTCTATGTGTGTGTGTGTGTGTGTATCTATTTGTGTGTGTATGGGTTTGTGTGTGTGTTTGTGTGTTAACTCAGTGCTTATCTGGTCAGTCCAAGGCGTGTCAAATGAAAAAGCAACCTTTCTATGACATTTTACCTTCATTAATGTGTTGCCTCACACATTCCAAATTACTTTTGAATTTTCTTTTTCTATTGATTAATTTCTGATTTTCTATTTTTTAAGGTTGTATTTAATGGATATTTTTGGGGGGTATAATGTGGGACATTATTATCTGACTTTTAATCAATACCAATGCAAGTCGTTATTTTCAAATACACACAAACACACATGTATGTATATATATGATTATATATGTATGTGTATGCGTGTGTGTTTGTGTATGTATGTATGTATGTATGTATGTATGTATATATATTCCCATCATACATTTTTTCGGCAACCACATTGGCTAGCATCAAGCTCTGTGGGAGTGCTCCTGCCACTGTAGCCACACGTAACATAACTGATGTTTTCTTTTCTCCTTTATAATGCTTCAAATCTTGTTCAGTCAGACTGCATTTAACTGGAAAAAATAATTTAAAAACAGCATTGTTTATATGCCATGCTATATAGTATATAAAGCAGGACCACTGGTATGGAATTGAAGGTTGCACAAATCATTGCCATGCTGCTTCAATACCACAAACCTTGGGGCTTTGCCAGCTGCCAAGATGGAGTTGCCCACAGAGCTGTGTGCTTATTTTCAATGCTTTTTTCTTGACCATATGGAGCATCAGGGTCACAGGGACACTGCGTATCACAGTGCTATCTCTGTGTGTGAGTGTGTATACATGTGCATATGAATGTTTTCCAGGTTCCTGAAATGAGCCAAATCTACTCATTGGTGTCTGTGGATTTGGTGGCAGGGTGCATCAATTTTTGTCAGTATTTGCGTTTTTATGCTGGCCATGATTATTAATGTCCATATCTCAATCCATACAAATGTAAAAAAAACAAGAAAAAAAACAAAAACAAAAAGTCCTCCAAAGTCCTCAAAAGATTTGGACCAATTATCTGCATTTGGGTTTTTTTTCGCTTTTTTTGCTTTTTTTTAAATTTATGCAGGAATCCATTCCCTTTGTAAATATCCAAACAAAACTGTGGACTCAGTGTCAGACATTCCTAACCTGTTGTTTAAGGGTTGGGAAAATCTTAGAAGATAAATGGTAAAGGCAATTGTCAGCAACACTCTTTTGGACGAAGATGATGGAGTGTCTTTTTATGCCATTTCTAGACGATCTAGGGTCAGTTTGTCAGAACTGATCATGTGACATAGCAGCAACCTCTCATTTAATCACCATATTAATTCACCTATCACGAAGCCATAATGACACTGCCGCTGGCTGATTAATCTGCAAATTTGATTTAGGGTCCATTCATCATAGCTGACTGTTTCAGTATACAATCAATATGCCCCTTTTAACACCGGACACTGAGACCTCAAGGTACACAGAAATGGTGTGAAGAATGTAGTGATAAAGTAAATGCTTGCCAGGCTAAAGGGATGACAGATCAATCACATAGCAATGCATACATCAGCAGCACTTTTTACTTGGGTTCTCTTGAACGTCTCTACAGACAGGGACTGCATTACTCATTGGACCTCATCGTTACATGAGCAGTGAAGAACATGTGTTACTACTTTGTAACTCCATAAAAACATCCCCTTTGCCCAGGATGGAATCTTAAAGATGAATCACGTCCTTTGCTATTCGACTTTGTAGTGCAGACACACTCATGCTCACTACTCACATTTGTGTATAGTCAGTTGTTTATACTCTTGTATCTTAGGAGTACGTTTCATGGCTAGTGCACCTTGTCAGTATCCCTGCATGCTTGCACGTGGACACACTCTCACCCATACATACACATGCCATCAAGCCGCTGGGTGAAGGCAGCTCTGCTCACTCAAGGGGAAAGGAAACAGCTGTGTCTGTGACAGCTGGAGCAGTCATCACATCCTTTCACCACATATCAGTGATGGCTTAGGATGCAATGGCATATCAGCCGCGAGGGGTCCATTTACAACCTGGACGAGAGGTTGAGGCTTGAGCCTGCGACCAAACTGAGACGACACAGCTCGTTTTTTTCCTCCTCACATTTCCAGTGATAATGTGAGAAGTAATGAGTTTCTCCTTGGTCTGCAGCCCATATAATAGTCTCCCATTTGCTTCAAAACAAGCCCAATGGAGGAAATTAGATAATGTTGTGCTTGTGAAAGATGAGCTATATATATATATATATATATATATATATATATATATATATATACAGAGAGAGAGAGAGAGAGAGAGAGAGAGAGAGAGACGTGTTTCATTGCTTACACTTTCTAATTTCAGTGGCCATTCTCAAACAGCTACCTGATTCTTAAGATATTAAACCTCAGCATTTAAAATAGTCTGTCTTAGTAGCACTGATGGCAGGTAAATCATTTTGTAGTACCCTGGAGATACAGTAAGAATTGGATATGTTATCATACAAAAGCACTTTTTTATCAACACTTTTCCAAAGTTTTCGTTTTGTTTGAAATATTAAAAACTATAGATGTCTGAATGTATTAGAGCCATTCCTAATTGTGGAGGCAGCATTAAGAAAAGAAATCAGTGTATTATGCAAATGAGCATAATCATCTTCAGCCCCTTTAGCACCAGACCGATTTTAATTACACCTTAATTTCATGTATAAATACCCCCAATTCAGACGAGCTGCTGCTGTAAGCCCTGGCAGAATAGACTGAGTGGGAGGACTGTATAGGTGCAGATAATTACACTCTCTGTTATGGACTCTGGATTATATGAGGTGGTGGCCAACATACTGTCTCCAAATACCACTCAATGAACTTCACCATATTAATTGAAATAAAAAAATAAATAAATAAATAAAAAACTGTGAAAGTACCCTTTTTGCAAGGGAATGAGAAAATTCTGTTGTTTTATACCTGGCTGGGTATGTTTAAAAAGTATTCCAAAACCATTGAGTGCTTTGCACTTTTGATCTTCCAGAGAAGTGCTGCCTGTCTTCATTAAGTTTCTATACATAAATAGGTTGAATTTAAAGACATGATCCGCCCTCGTTTTCACACAGAGAAAGTTGTGTGGATGGAAATCTTACAATTTTAGCTATGCAAACTCCAGGTTACCTGTGACGGTACAATGAATTTCGAGCAGCAAAGCTGTAGTCCATCTTAAGGAAACATTAAAATTGAATGAGTCTGTTAGCTCTAAAAATAGGAGCTTTTCTCCTGCAGGACTCAAGATTGAGCATTGTTGAAAACACCAGAAGAGCATATGCTTAGGCACAGCTTGTTGTAGCCTCAGATGTTCCTTAACAGTTGATTTCCTCAAGTTGCATTTCCTTTCCCCCCTGTTATTGTGGTAATTATCTTCCGGCACGTTCCACTTGGGTGGCTCCTGCCTCTAACCTCACAAACTCAGCCCAGTTTTTCTTACCCCAGAAGCACCCAACTTGAGAACTGCTGAAAATCAACCCAGCTGTGCCACACATTGGTTGCTCAACACTATGAAATATCCGCAGTGCTTGTAACAGCTGATGAAGCATTTTCTGGCTTTGTGATTTTGCGGCTGAATAAGGTTTTAGAATCTTTATACATACATATACAAATCGTATTTGAAGACTCTCATTATATGCATGCACTCCAACTTCCTCCATGCTGGAAGTATTAGTCGATGTGTTCCACACAGTTAATGCCTCGAGGAATTGCCACAGACAACGGCATATGCTGGAATGAAGGCAAACACAGCAGAATAGAAACATGTCATTGAAATGCTTGTCATGCTAAATTTTCTGGTTATACATTATTCACATTTCCCTCAAGAAGTCAGCTGTGAGGTTAGGAAATATGCTGTCTGCCATGATGTGTCTGAACTTTGATATGGGTATGTATGCACAACTATACTATGTTACAGAAATTAACTTAATTTTGTTCTTGAGTAACTTTGACCCAATTGTAAAATCTCCAGACTTCAACATATCAGATATAATCTGAAATGCCAGCATGGAAATGTAGACTGAATCCGTCACCCTCTGTGAGGTTTTTTAATCTTTTTTTTTCCCCAATATTTCTCTTACAAGATGATAAAACTCAGCCCTGTGGGGTTTGCCCTGTAAGAAAAGGCAAAAAGAGGGAAAAAGATGAAACAATGTATATTTAACATTATTTCTGGCATAAGCAGAGTTCTGCCTGCCTATTATTTTATTTTGGAATTGTCTATTGAGGTCAGGGGTTCCATGCTTGAATGCCTACATTTGCATCTTTGAGTGATAAAGAACAAGCTGTTGCATCTCCCGTGGATTGAAAATTGGAAGAACATGCAGTGGCCTTTGTCAGTGGGGAAACAACTTAATTCATTACGGAATCAATAAATTTAAAGAATAAGAAATAATTAAATTTATTTCAATAAATAATGTTGGCCACACGTTGGTGTGGTGGTTAGCACTTAGGCCTCACAGTACGAAGGACCCTCGTACAATTCCAACAGGAGACCTTTCTGCATGGAGTTTCATGTTCTCCCTGTGCCTGCTTCGGCTTCCGGGTTCTCCGGTTTCCTCCCACAGTCCAAAAGCACATAGCAGGTTAGATGTGTGAATGGCAGAGTGAATGGTTGTCTGTCTGTATTTGTGACCCTGTGATTGACTGGCAACCAGTCCAGAGTGTACCCCACCTTTCGCCCAATAGCAGCTGTGATAAGGTCCAGCATCCCCCATGACCCTGAGTAGGATAAGCGGTAGACAATGGATGGATAGATGGATGGAGATAAATAATGAAAATGGAAAAATTGTATGGAAACGTGTGGTAAACAACGCATCCACATACATTTCCCAATTAGATACAAGAAGAGATATAGCTCAATACTTTTTTGTAGCTGGTACCGTCACTGGTCTGTTTATTGCCAGCTTTCCATTCTACATTTATCCTGCATCATAACTACAGTAACCACAGGCATTTGCGGTGACGAGGCTATATGACCCTTGTTTGTCATTCCCAAGATACTTTCAGTACGTGCAAGCAAGGTGAAATCTGCACCCATTTCTCAGATTTGCATATGAACTAATGATTCCCCTGTGGGCAGACTATGGCCTTCCAAATACTCTCTGTGGTGTTATGGAGTGACGCATAGTACTTGTGGGCAACTAAGGCTTGTGACTAACCCTGGATGATACACGGTTTCACAGCTTAATTGTAGCTCCCAGCTGAATAAGCCATAAGCCAGCAGAGACCTACTGACCTTGGTAAAAGTTAAAAAAAAAATTGCAATGGGGGTTGGGGGCTGTTCCTCCACATGCCCGACTGTAGCACTGATATCTTTGCTGCGCAACGAGCAACTCTGAGGTAATTGTGAAATGTCATCACTTATCACATGAGCAGCAATTTATTGAACGCCAGCCAATTTTTCAAATCAATTCACAGAAAGTTTTCATTGTTTTGATGTACTGACACCTGTAAAATTCTTTGAAAATATAGTTACAAAGCATCAATGGATATTTAATGTTAATATGCTTATTTACACTGAGTCCGTGTGTAGAAACTGCTCTTTTTCCTTTTTTTCTATGGGTCTCTTTCTGGATGTCAATTAAAGAAATGTAAAGCTTGATCCAGAATACAACAGCAAAAAAGTGAATTATTCAAGAAGATTTCTGGCACCGAATATCTTAAAATGCCATGTGAAATGGTCTTAAGAAGCTCAGCTGCAAGTGACAGGGAGCCAAGTCCCAACACAAACACAGACAGGCTACTCTGTTTCACTTAAATGTTGATGTTGAAGCCGCATTTCTGACACATAGTTTGTGCTGTTCTCTTTATGATAAACTACATTTATTATATGAACTCCAAATCACATTGGGTACTCTCAAATTTGCGGCGACAAATAACAAATGCACCCATTAGCATTTTTAGGATAGACGACCCCATCCTCCTAGGAGGAGTACAACTGTGTGGGAATAGGGAGAAGAGGGAAAATGCATTCAGCAAATGTATGGTCACCATAGAGAAACTGATAAAGAAAAGAAAACAAAACACGAATATTCCAGGAGATAGTTGTCTTTATTTCCGATCACTCATTTGAATTGACTGCTGTTCTTTAGCTGTGTATTTGAAGAGGCTATTAAAGGCAGGATAGAGATAATTGAAAATGTCGATTATATTAACATGCTCAACGTTGAAGTCAGAACTTTCATTGAAAAATAATGGGCACACTCAGATCATTTGAGACCAAGCGATGCCACATTTCTCTGAGAAAATTACTGACAGTTTGGTTTCTTATCTTAAAAGCATGGGACACAGGGATCAAAGTTGTGAAGTCACATTGATCCCAAGGACACTTTTTTTTTAAACTTTTCTCTTATAAGTCACAATGCCATTGATTTATTACAGTTTAATGACTCTTAGTGCATTTCAGAGGCGACTTAAGTGGTGTTTTAAGCCTGTTTCAAATACTTATGAATCAAGACCTATAGCACGGGGACAAGCCAAAAACACATCAGTGACAAACTACATGGTGTAATTCATCTTGGTTCAACTGACGGGAAACAGCTGTGTGACAGGGTGAGGAATAAATTGTGGTAGCTGCTGCTTGTGATAGACTTGAGCCCAAAATAAAATAAAAATAAAATAAATAAAACAAGAAGACCAAAAAAAATGACTGTAGCCATAAGTGACTATCTTTACTGACAACAAAAAACAGCCAGCTCGCAACAGATACTACCCACACGACGCGTCAAAGAACAAGGAACTGTATCATGTAAAACTGTCAAAACAAATATTGCATGTGCTTACAATGGACAATATATGCCTGAACACAAATTCAGGCATATACCTGACAGGATAAGTGTCTGCCTGTCTGCCTACCTGTCTGTCACACATATACACACACACATATATATATATGTGTGTATATATATATATATACATATACACACACACACATATATATGTGTGTATATATATATATATATACACATATACATGCTGTGTTATGCAAGATGCTCAATGCCATCAAATGGTTTTCGGTTTCTTGACAACTTAGACCTGAATAGAAGAATTACTTAATCTATTGAACCGTAGTTCACATATTTACTTAAAAAATGTGAACATTTGACAAGAGTGGTTTATTAAACTCTAAACTCCATTGCATATGAAAGTTAACCTAGTCTTCCTAGTAAACTAATTGAGGTGTTGAAAAGGTTTTTTGCTTAAGATTTTCTACAAGTCCTGATTTATTTATTTTTTTAAGCCAGCTTAGCCTTTAATTGCTGATTTGCCTGAGTTTTTTTTTTTTGTCATTTATGGTTTTTCATTCACTGAACAGTAAATACACTAAAACTGAATCAAATAATTCAAAAAAGTTGACTATATTTTGCATATTATTTTTTTTTGTTCTATCTTTTAATTATTTATATTGCTGTTAATTGTCTAGTGCTTATTTATATTTTGACAGTTTTTTTTTATATTGTTATTGATGCACTGCTGCAGCAAAGGATTTCCTCCCATAGGGATCAATAAAGTAAAGTCGTATCTAATCTTATCTTAAAATAGTACACCAACATGGGGTAAACAAATTATCTAATTCATAAGTATTATGAGTTGATTTATGCATGTCTATTTGTTTGTTTACGGGGTTATGTATTGTAGTGAGAATTACATACTGTAGACCCTTTAAAACACAAATGGAATTAATTGGTCATTTTTAACTATTAGAATGCAAAAAATGCTGTTTTTATTATCTTTTGTACCTCTGTTTAACTTTAAACATGCATAACAACAAACCCCTGAATGATAACTATTAAAGGATCACACACAGATTATCCTTAAGGGCAAGTATTGTCTAGAATTTTGTTGTAAATGTTCTTGAATGCACACATAATTTTAGAAAAAAGCTTTGAGGAGAGGGAGAAGCACTCCATAAATCAGTTAACTACTCCTTGTAGCAAAAACCCACATCTTCTGATAGAAAAATGTTGGCTTCTATTATTCTGACAAGTTCTTATAGTATCCCTGGCATTCCCTATGAGGTTTTGTCTAAAAGCAGGAGAGTATTTTTTTGGAAACAAAATGTAAAACCCATAGAATGTTTGGATGATGCACAATATTGTGTACAATGCCTTACTGAAGCTACAAAAACATACAAACCACTGATCAGCTCAAAAATGATGGCTTTAAATTGAAAGAAAAACTATACAAATTTCTAAACTCTTTTTTCTAAACATATCTATTCTGGCTCCACTGAGCCTTTCATCCCATTCATTGAATTGTTTTTGCATTTATAAATATAGCAACCCTCTCATTTCTGGGAAAATATTAAAACAACTATACATTACCTGTTCAAAACCAAATATGAGAGAACGTTGTGGCATAATCTGACTCAACACAAAAAATAATGTTACTGCAACATATTGCATTATCCACAAAGGAGAGAATCTTTCTTGATATTAACCAGAATGGAAATATTTAACATGTGACCATTGTATAATTAATTTGTTTCAGTGATACAAAACATTGCCTGTGTGCATTTAACCTTTGCAAAGCTTGTGAATGCAAGGACTCAAAGCGAATTCACAATTAAATTAAGACATGTTAAGAAAAAAATACAAATAAAATCAATTGCCTTTTTGAGCTATGAGTCAGTATTTCTTTTTGCAGTGGGTGGCTATTCTTCATTTCCTGTTTGGCTCCAAAAGTCAAGAAACAGTATGAAAACATACGCATGTCCTCCAACAGTGACAGGTACATTAAGAGGTCACCTGATGTAACATTATATTTCAATAAGTGAAAGTGAAAAGAAGTTAATTGATGGTGTTCATTAATTTATGGTATAACAAAAAGACTTAACAACAGGCAAAGCATGTCAAGAATTTTAACACAAAACATTTTTCGTAGATAGGGGTTGCAAGGGTTACAAAGAAGTAATGTGTCTCCTATAGTGCAAAGGCAGCTGCCTCAGTAACTGCAATAGTATGGCTTGACCTGCTGCAGTTTTTATGTGATAGCATCTGAACATGGGCTGTTAACCTTCAGCTGTCTCAAATGTTCAGATGGTAAGGGAAGCATGGGCATAGACATAATGTGATACATTTGGATGGGTTATTTGTCGGTAAACACTGTGCTTAACAGAGAGGTTAGTCCTTCTCTCGATGCCTTGACAGAAGTGGAAGATAATTATTGAAACATATGGATGGGTGGTTGTTCTCTTAACCCTCTTACTAATGATGTTTGGCTATTTCAGAAGGGCAAAAGAAGGACATGTCTAACATTAACTGATACCCCACCAGACACCCATTCCTCCTCCTTCTATTGTTGGCTAAATAGATATTGACCATTTAAGAGGAAGGTCTGACCAATAAAAAAAAAGACAACCACCATAAACCGATCTGTGCAACATTTCCGAAGATCTGTCATTAAATGTATGGCCGGCATCCAATGAATCCAAAATTCACAATAGTAATAATAATAATTGTAAAAAGCAAGTGCTTTACAAACGAGAAGAAGTACGAGTAATATGCAATGACATGCATAACCTTTCATTTGTACAAATAAAAGTACTGTAATATAAAGAACACATTTTGGATGATGAGGCCAGTTCTCGCATACTCGCATCATAAGGTAAAGGTGATTACCACCAAGAAGAACTCCAAAAGACAGTTCACCACGGGTCCCCTGCGTTGAACACATGTCCCCTGCATCATATGGAGTTGTTACTACTGCAATTTACTGCATGCTATGAACAAAGGCAAGCTACCCCTGATGAGGCAAAATAACTTTAAAAGGGTTCCTCCGTTGGGGTAGTGGTACCCTATGTTTGCACATAAAATCACAACGAATGCCTAATCTTTCCTACATCAGAGGCTTTCCATTGGAAACAGATTCATTTTAACTGGAGACGACCCACTTCAACTCCATTAACTTGCTTTGCTGAATGGGATCCAGGAAGATGCTTCCACATAATGCCAGCATGCTTAAGGCAATTTTTCAGCGAGGAAGCTGCAGTCCTCTCTCATATTAATGGACCCAAAAATTACCCTTCCCAGTCCATGCAAAACATGCATACATCCCCCAGGTACATTGCAGTGTGACCCAGCCAACTGCAGCTTTTGTTCATGTGGTCTTGTGGCTATTGGCAAAAGTGATGCTGCTACACAATGGACTAAAAGGTTTGGCGGGCAGCAAGAGACCATATCACAATGGCTGTAGTCATTCCAGAAGCAGCAGTTGAAAATAGCTTCATTCCTTCAGCAACATGCAGCATTCACACATCTTTCTCAAAATAAAACACAGCAGCAGCAGACTGGAAGATCATCGTTTAAGCTTGCCTGACAGTTAAGATTGTAGAATAAGAGTAAAGAGTGGAGAAGAATGGTGTAAAGATTGGATAGACATGTTTCAACAACTTCTTTTCCTGCACAACTTGCTAGTATTTTAAAATCAATATAGTGTACCTACTATTTATGCTGGGCTCACATGAACAGTAGGAGACCCTGATGAGCTTTCTAGTCCCATGCACCAAATGACATGCACCTGTGGTGATCTGTAAACAGAAAATACAATTAAGATTTAGTTCACCTATTATCTGAATGTGATTTAAGGGCAAAAAGGGTTTCAGTATTTTGCCAAAGAATCCTTCTGCTTCTGCGGTCTCCTTCTTTGACCTGGATTAAGGATCCTTTTGCTGATACTCTGATAACACTGCCACTAGTGTAACTGGCCTGCGTAGACAATGCATAAAGTGTGTTAAAGCATGGACTTGCTTTAACGTTGATATTTTCTCATATGTAGTGTCAAAGTCAATGGTCAAGCATACACTTTCTGTATTCAATACGTTCATTTAAAATAATGCTAAATAGCCATTGACTAGAGTAGAATACAATGCATTACGATCGTGGTAATCTAAAAGAAACAATGTTCCATATAATGTAGTAGTAGTTGAGATGGAAACTTTCAGCAGGAAAACTGAAAAACATGAAAAACACTTTTTATTCCTAAGGTTTTGTGTCAACATTTTTCAACACTGCATTCCATCTTTATTCTACTAAAAGCCTGTTTCAAGACTGTTTTTGGTTCATCATTCACCACGCTTAGGAATTCACATAAACCCATGTGTATGTTACTATTACTTCATTGGTTCAGTCATTGCTCTTAAGGGCCGCTTTCTGATATTCGAGCGAACACCAATTTGCTTTTGATCTTCAAAGTCCAAAAAACAGTTAACTATTGGAAAACCTATAAAAAAATCATGTTGTGTAAACCAGGCCTAAGTGCTGTCTAACAAGATGGAGAGATCTGCTAGAGTAAGACTCTTACGTTGGCATCCCCTACCTTTAAACCACAGAAGAACCGGTCTTAGATGATCCTTGCTAACATTTATTTAATTGGCTATTACAAAGCTTTTTGTGTTATGCAGTATATGATGACTTGGCATGATCTAACTATACTATTGATTTTACAGTTGGTCAAACTCCATCATTAGCTGGTTTAACCTAAGAAGGATAAAAATGACATTTGTACATTCTCATGGAAAACCTATTTCCATTCATCCTTCTGGACAATATCTTCCAATACACACATCTTTTACATTGTTCTTAACAACAGACAGTGTGTACTCGTTTGTATATTTTGTTGCAAATTCAGGCAGTAGGAATGACCGGGCCTCTCCATTCTTCCAATAAAATTACTTCTAAAAATGACTTCTTGACACTGACGACCAGATGGTGTGACTTTGAATGTCACTCAGTGGCGGTGACTTGACTTTGACAGCGTTGGCTGATCTGGCAAATATTAGCACAGGTTTGATGCTGTCAAAGTGGAGCAACTGGGGAAAGAAGCTCTCCAATTGATTTAATCTCTCATACAGTACAGAGAAAATATTTCTGACAAAAATACGGTGTGGGGAAGTACATAACAGCAGGCTGCCCAGCCTCAACCCTGAGCAGTTTTCATTTGATTTTTCCAGGCAACATGTGCATTTCAACATGCAATATATAAAGTCTTTGTGTGCAGGGAGTCTGACAGCAGGCAAGCACAATGTTTCAACAGTAACATATATGAACACACACATATTTGACTATTTTTCATAATGTTTGCATTGTCCAAAGACCCCTGCACTGAATGACAGATATTAACTGTATGTTTGAGAAAGTATAATTGTACCCTTAGTAATCCCGTCTTTAACTGAACCAATATTTGAGAAATAGGCTTTCACCTTTGGTCTGCTTGGAATTGGGGAACCCAACCTGACGTTCAAAGTTGCTTGCTGCAGCAGAGTCCCTGTCTGGGCTTTGGCAGCTCGACTGATAGCTGGCCCTGTGGAATGGCAGCTGTTGAAGGGCTTTTTAAATTGCACCCAGGTTGATGGGTGGCTGTCAGGAGGGCAATTTATAGGGAATTTCTAACAGGGGAAAAAATCACGGTGCGAAGGGCAAGAGGCGGGAGGGAGGAGCTTTGAAGACACTGACCCTGACACTAAGGCACACAGGAAAAGAAGGGTCTCCAGGAAAAGTAAATGAATGAATGAATGAATAAATAAATAAATAAATGGAGGAATGTGAAAAACCATTGATGGTGGAATGGAGGAGGGGCATTAGTGAGATGAAGGTGAAGGGGGGGGCTGACATTGGTGGTGGAATAAATGGAGCACTGCTGCCTGTCAATACTTGGATTATTTAGCCTGTTAACACCAACGCTTATTAGGTTTAATCTTATCAGACTATGATTACATAAAGTGGATACTATGACCCTGTTATTTGGTTTTAGCTCTCACATACTTCTGAACATGTTAAACTGGATTGAAATAACTGGAACAATTTTCCAATAGCTTTTAAAGGGATTACAGGTTACCAAGATTTTATTGTCCTATTTGATCAATATTTGTACCAGCTACATAAAAATGATAATAAAATCTTTCAACTTATCTAATTTTGTATATAATTGTAAAAGAAAAAAACTTTTCACTCATAGGCCGCCATTGTTGTTTACGTCGCAATGCTGGTGTGACGTCATCAGCTTGAGCTGGGCTCGGTTCCATTCATTTTACCCCACGGTGCAAAAACATGTCATCTGTGCAAACCTGACCCATTTGAAACCCTGGGAGACTTGAACGAGAAATATAACGCTAAAGACAGAAGTGAAAATGAGCTTCAAAATGAAGATGAACAAAGATGCAAAGAGGCAAGAGTCGGTTGTAGTCGCCAGTGTGCGTGCGTCAACTGCGATGCTATGAAAACAAAGAGAGAGCGTCTTTTGTATGGAGCTCAACTTTTTGTCAACAGCTATTCACTATAGACTTACAGACTCCTATGCTGATTGACCAAGTGACTTGTCGTCAGCTACCTCCGTAATTGTACTGGTGCCCAGTGTTTTGTCATCAGATGCTAATTCTGCTGTAGTCATCCTTGCAGGAGAACATGCACCATCTCCTGCCTGTGGCGTTTCTTTGAGTGGGCTTCACCCCTTTCCTTGAGGACCTTTTGTATGCTTGTGAAAGAAAACTGAGGGCAAGGTGTTTGGCTTTTGTGTCCGTTTAAAACTAGAAGCACCCATGAGCTCTTTTAGCAGCTTAGGTCGACTGAATGCATCAAATGCATCCAGAGAGAAGTGGTGCGAACACAGCCGCAGGTCCTTGTGAAATTGTATATGTCCACAAGCAATTTCAAACTCCTTTTTTCTCTTCTTGTCCCTTGGAAAGCTGTGCAGACTAGCATCAGTCCCTTTGCCTCCCCCAAAACTTAACACTAGCGGAAAGCCGTAGTTAACATGAGCAACCTGTATAGGTCATCAACTCAGCATGCATTGCGCTAGTAAAACAACGGCCGTGCACGTAGGTTAAAATATGTGTTATAAGTTGCGATTTATAAAGAAATAATTCTTTGTGTTTTTTTACAACACATTCTAGTATTTGGCAAACATAAAAGCATGTTTATGCCAATTAATTCTCCCAGGCGTGGTTCCCTTCAACGGCAACAAATCTCAATCAACAATAGTTTTTCAAAAGGCTTCTCTGTTGTTCCAAGAATAAATTAATACAAATATAATGATGATATTCTTTCATGTACACAGGGTAATGGGACTGTGTTCCTCCACAGTCAGCCCCCTGATAGCTTGATCTTGAATTATATATATTTGCTGAGCAGATCAGTGTCACTGTAAAAATACAACACTCATCTGGATGTGTATTCACCTCCAGATGCTATACTTTCATATTCAAAGCTTTGGAAATGTAGCCATTATGGAATTATTCTAGCGAGACAGCAAAACATAATGTTAACACGCGATGATAGCTTCATTAGCAGCGACATTCTTTATTCACACATTTTCAGGCTTTAACAGATGACTCTCAATTTTTGTGTCAACCACTCGAAACTTGTTCCATAGTACGAAAATAGAACAGGTTTGGGAATAAAATACATGAGCAATTGATTAAATGATCATGACCATATCACAGTGCAGAATGTCTTCAAGTTACATGGTGGCAGCACAAAAATCACGGTCCATGTTCTCACATGATCTATCAAGTAAAATATACATGTTCCCACTTATGAGATTTTAAGAGGGTATAGGGTGCTCCAGTCTCTCTGACAAAATTGTACTTCACAACTTGCTCAAATTGTGTGAACCTTACCAGACAATATATTTATCACATCATGAAAATTCAGACAGTTCATTCTAACAGATCCAAGTCTGTTTCTCATATTTCTGTGATTCTTGGTTGAAGGGAAGGTTTCTTGCTGTTTCAATCCCCTTTGAGTTTCTTACAGCCTCGGTCCTGTTATATTTTCTTGCTTATCCACATACCCTCACAGTATTCTGCATAAACCATACGAACAGATTTATTTTCAGTTTGTATTTTCAACCAACTGGCATCATAAGGTCAAGGCTGCAAAGTGGCATTATTAATTGACAATTATTAGCTATAAATCTATGAATGGCAATAGAACCCATGGCAGGTGGCTTTCTTCCTGTATGCTGATTGCGGGAGTGTACCCATTAATCATCTCTGTATTCAGTGCTGGTCAAGACACATTTTAGCAGGGGATGGCAAGCAGAAAAAGGCTGCATTTTCCTTTATTCCAAACCCTTGTTTTTTTTTTTTTGCTTGTTTTGCTGTTTGTTTCTATTCTTATCTCTCCCACACTGCATGCATTTGGTCTTTGTAAACCATCCAAAATTGACCAGTATCTTGAGACAATGTTCCTTTTAAAATGGATTTCTTTCAACTAAAGAATTTCAGATTAATAAAAAAATAATGCATTTTAACACATGGCAAACTGGAAAGGGTTTGTCATATCCCTGCAAATGATGGTACGCTTTCATTGCATTTATCGAAGCCATGCACTGCACCCATAAGCCTGTGCCTCGAGCGGCTCGTGATTATGTGCCACTGAGATGGCAGCATACTGTACATCAAACTGTAGCAATTTAGTCTCAGTAACTCTATGATATAGCTTGCATAAAAATTGGAATAAATTCCCCTTCAGCATTTTGACAGCAGCTATTCAGATACTTAGCCCTCATACTCCATAGTTCTATTTCTCTGCCAGAATCAATTGCACTGGCAACAAATGCTGAGCCTGAATTTTATCTCCCGGCAAGGAAAGGAAAGAGAGCATGTAGATATACCAGTTATCAGTCATATGACTAATTCTGTCATGATTCCCCTTTTGAAAGTGAACTTGTTATTAAACTACAAGACCTTGAGCACCTAACTACTACAATCTGCAACGGCATTCCCTTTTTTTAACCTAAGGATAAGAGGTCAGTCTCTGACCATTTGGGTTACGCCCATATTTTAATTAGCACTAAACAAAAAGGCTGCTCACTCCTCCCCACATACCCGCTCTCCCGTTGTGGTCTCACAACTTTCAAATTTTGTCTCCCTTTGAAATTTGTGGGAGATATACCACAGTGAAGCAGTGAATATTGTCGGAGAACAAAGGGTTATTGAAATGGGATGGAAAATTACAAAGGCTCAAGTGTCAGGCACATATGCCTGCCAAATGCAATCAGTGGGTAATAAACGTTTGCCCTTTATACTATGAAAAGCAACAGCAGTGCTAAATTAGTGCTCAGCTCAGGGACGAAGATAGCTGGAGTGTTGTAACTCTGATTAATGTTATTTTCCAATGGCTTACCCATCTACTGTCTTTACTTGTAACTTTTGACCTTTTTCATATAGCTCCCACAATGGTATGGCAGGCAAACAATAACCTTTTGGGTTTTTTGCTGTTGTTTTTTTACCTCTCCCAGCTCTTCAACTGTTCGGACGATCGCTTGAGTGCTTAAAGGTAAGCTTTCCTTATCTAAAATTTCTGTTGCGCAAACAATTTTGTCAGTAAACAACTTGGATAGGGCATGGCATTTTAAGCTGGGATCCCATTTCTACAAAGTCTTTGGATTGATTTAATGGCGGTTGCAGCAGAAGGGAGTCCAAGTGTTGGAGTGTGAATACATCTTGCTCTTTTGTCCCTACTGTTTAATTAGAGTGGTCTCAGAGGCTGGGGTGCCACTTTAGCACTCACGAATCCTATGCAGCCAATAAGAACTATTGTTCAACCATGTCTGACAGAGATAAATGGCACGCCTCAACATCTCAGTGTCACCCATCATCTCTATTACCCATGCAGCATTTCACTGTGGTAAGACGAGCATGCCAGAAACCTAACTGAGCATGCGGGTCGTTCAAAAGCAATATATATGTGTGCGTGCATGTGTGTGTGCTTGTGTGAGCGTGTGGACAGCTCATTCACAAATAAGCAATGTTTTCTTGTCCTGAACAAAATTAATTGATCTTTTATGAGTACAAAATCAACAATTTTACAGTAACCAATCTTTTCTTTCCTTCTTTCTTTCTTTCTTTAATTTTATTGTAAAAAGTAGGAGGAAACAGTATATGGCTTAAAACATGGGCCCCTTTAAAACAAGGGGATAGTTCATGTACAGTGCAGAATGCAAAATTAAAAGCTACCAGTATGCAATATTCGCATTATCTACTTTTCTCAGTCAAGTGCCTCATCTTATCCATGCACTGAAAAATCTTCACTGAAGTTAAGTTATGAATAGATTTTCTATACTTTAAAAACATTATATGGCAATGACACGGTTCCATATGCAAAGGAACTTTAACACTAAGAAAAAAAGACATCTGCTTCGATTCAGCTGCATTGCGCCATCATTGATATCAGCAGGACAACTTGTGAATTTGCAATCTCAATAATATGAATAGCGATAAGGATATACTTTTCAGCTGCAATTTGTGATTTGTGACACCTTTCTAACTTGAAATAAGTTCTAGGTTGATTCAAAAGGTCAAAGATTATATATATATATATATATAATTATGTATAACCCATGCTTACTACACACACTTCTGAGAATGATTACTTTTTTTGCTGCTAATTTGCTAAAACTGGCATCAAATTTGGTTCTAATAGGAAATCCTTATTGCCATCAGAATCGGTATCAAAAATGATTTGACGGAAAAAATAATGGTGTCCTAACTAATTTTTGTATTGGCCATTTTTAGGATTTTTTTTATGGTTGCCATAAACTTCATTTATGATATGTATTACAAGTAATTACTGCTGCCTTTCCCCTTCTTCTATTAGTCAGCTTTTCTAAAAATAATTTCTGTCCTTCTGCTTCGTACAAATCAGGTGGTGGAATTCTAAGCATAATCTCTTAGTTTTTTTCTGTGTGATCTCTATACTGTTATATGAAATTATGCTATGGAAATACCAAGGGGACAAACAACATATTGGGTTGATGGCTTTGTGTACAAACCTGCATGTGATGTTGTCGTTGTTTTCTTTTCCTTTTTGTTTCTTTGAACCCTCCTTCCATTACTGTCAAACAAAAGAAAAACAATGACTACTAGTGTTGTCTTTGTGGAGATAGAAAGGCATCAATATGCGGCTAGTTTATAAAACTCATTTTGACCATAATTAGGAAAACTTGTTTGGTTAGTCCATATTCCTTTTTATAATTAAACGAACAAAACAATGGCAGAAAATTGTACTTTTTGATTTTATGACTGAGTGTTTGTGTCCCTGTGCAAATTTTAGAAAGGTTGCTGAAACTAGGCAGTTGATTTGAAGGCAGATGGAGGTGACCTGGAGGGTTCTATCCACCTTCTTCTGCCTCACCACAATTTTGTCTCCCCATCTCTCCTTTCATTCCCCTCCACACACAAAATTCCCACCATTTACCCCGCTATCTCCTCTTGACTGCCTCTGCCTTGCTTCCATTGTTTCCCTATCCAATTTTCCCTACACATTCCAGCCTACTCTTTTTGTGTTGCCTCTTTTCCCTGCCATAACAATCTCCATGCCAGCACTCATCTCTAACAGCTCTTCTCTCTGTCCTCCCCTTTTTACCTTTTCATTCATGGTAGCACCACTCTGTTTCCTTTGAGGCTGATAGAAATGAAGGACAATGTCGACATGCTTGGTAGCATTATAAACAAGCTAAAGATGAACATATTTAAGCTTGGATCAGCATAGAACTATTGTAGAATAATGTTGAACTATACTTTCAATGGTTAATCAACTGCTACTCAGTTCAAGATGTGAATTGGAAATGTAGAGCAAGGGGTTCAGGTGTGTGCCCACGGCCATTTTAGTGAATATTCCTTCAGCCACACCACATGGCACCTTTGTAGATAGCAGCTCTTATGCTTCTGTTCTTTTATCACGCTACGCTACATTCACAAAGAAAATATGAAAAAAAAAGAATGAAAAAACACTTTTGGGATTGAACCTTGAATTTCAAAGCAAAGCCTGAGCATACACAGCTTTTTTTCAGCTGATCTTGACTTAATAACTCCTCAGATTACCTTTTGAGTGGGCCCAATGACACTTATCACTTATTCTTTAAGACTAGGTTTTATTCAACTTTGTTCTTTAACAAGTCTATATGCGTTTACATTTTTTGGCCAGTTGTAATTATTGTATGCATTAAATCCCAATTGTTTGCACATTTGCATTTTCTGTGTTTGAATACAAATTGGTTTGTGTCAGAAAACTTTCATACACAAATACAAACAATAATTTCGAATGTAATTATAAAGATACAATCATCTGTACTTATGTGAAGTTTATTTACAACAGCTTATTACAAAATGATCCATGTAACAAAGACAAAGGGATTGCTAATTGACAACCCCTAGACTTTCGACCTTTATCCTTACTGTTACCCCAGATGACAGCTCTGCTTAAGATTTAATCCAAATTACGATCACAAAGTCCAACAGTGTCTCTCTCTCTCTATCTCTCTCACAAACACATACACACAAATATACGACTCACTGTTTGTTGCTACTCGTGTTTGAGGGTTGGGGGGAGTCCCTGATGGAGGGCTAAGGGGATAATTTGCATTCAGTGTGGAGTGAGACTATAACAGTGGAATTACTCTGTCCATTGTGCTGTGGTCTCTTAAATATATTTTACTTTCCATTGCTTCATTGCTAATTTATGAGCAAACTTGAGACAGTATTTTTTTTTAATTCAACTCACATAACACATTTGAATGAAAACTGACCTAAGGAGGTGCCATGTTAATTCCTAATATTTTTTACCCTCCCTCAGGTTATTTCAGATACATAACATGGAATTCAAAATACATTAATATTCATTCAATAATGCAGTATTTTTCAGAGGTGTGATCTTCCCCTTTGTTTAGCATAAAGCATCTCTCCCTTGTGCCCATGTTTCCTGAAACCACCAGATTTTTGCCTGATTGTAATCCACTATCTTCTAGTTTAAGGGCCCGGGCCGCTTGTAGCTATTGATTTTATTTATAAGACTTCTATATTTTACTGTGTGCAAATCAGAGCAATCGTTTCCAAGTGCACGAATAAATAAATGCCTCCCTTGGGCCCATGCTGGCAACTTCATGCAGGTCAATACCTCCAATTTATGTTTTAATTACGATGATCTACCAAGTATGGGGTCTCAGTCAGTATCAACAAGTTCTGAGGAGTCCATTATATTTGAAAATGTATTCTGCCACCTAGAAAGGCAGCTGGTCTGTGTGATAATGATGCTTCTTTTGCTGATGCAGTAAAAGTTTCTTCTTCTTCTTTTCCTTTTGGATGTTCCCTAAATGTTGCCACAGCAAGTCCTGCTTTCATCAAACCTTTTCCTCTACATCCTCTTCTCTCATACCAACTACCTCCACGTCCTCTTTCACCATATCCATAAATATCCTCTTTGGTTTTTGGTAATTCCAACCTCTTCACTTTTCAACTCATATCTTCACCATCCCTTTTCTTTACATGTCTAAACCTCTCTGATTTTATCTCAAAAACATCAAACATGTGCTGTCCCTCTGGTGAACTTATTCCTGATCCTATCCATCATCATCATTACCAAAGAGAACCTTCAGCTATGCTATATGTTACCCATACAGAATGGCTTGGTGCACCACCATCTTGTACACCTTCTCTTTCACTCTGGACACCTTTCAGCAACTGTTCCAACCTTCTTGTACATATGTCTTTACCTCTTTTGCACTTTACTATTGAGCCAAGGTACTTAAAATCCTGCACCTTCTTTATCACTATTTCCTGTAGCCCACCCGCTCCACTTGGGTCCCTCTCATTCACACCTATGTACTCTGTCTTGCTGCCATTAACCTTCATTCCTCTCCTTTCCAGGGCATAGCTCCACATATCTAGATTTTCCTACCCGTGCTTCGTGCTATCACTACACATCACAATGTAATCTGCAAACATCATAGCCCATGAAGAATCCTGTCTAGCCTTATCTGTTAGCCTATCCATCACCATAGCGAAGAAGAAGGGGCTCAGAGCTGATTCCTGATGCAATCCCATCTCCACCTTGAACTCCTCTGTCACACCTACAGCACCCCTCACCACTGTGTCACGGCTCTCATACATGTCTTGCACCAGTGTAACATACCTGTCTGCCTCTTCAGACTTCCTTATGCTCTCTCTCAAAAGAGTTCCTCTCTCGATGTCCTGTCATGTTTTTTGATATTTTTTCTTGATCTCTAAAGGAAAAATTGAGCTCTCCCTGGCCATCTCCTTACTGCTCAAATGCTCAAAGCAAATATTTAATCTGCAGTACTCTTTCTTGCTATACAACCATAATGCTACTCACAAATATCCATCTATGCCCTTAGTTGAGCTTTCACTTCTCTTTCTCATAACTTCATTATATTGCTCATCAATTTTATTTGTCTATAGTTAGCATGAATCTGAACATCTCCCTTGTTCCTAAAAATGGGCACCATTGCACGTCTCTATTCTTTAGGTATCCTCTCACTATTTAAGATCCCGTTGAATGATGTAGACAAAAAACTTTATTACCACCTCTCAGAGACGCTTCCATACTTCCGCTTCCTACTTCAAGACCAACTCCACTTTTCATCCTCGTCAATGCCCTGCTCACTTTAACTTTACAAATCTCTGTTACTTCATGTTTCACAAGAAACACAAAGTAGCACCTCTTTACTCTTCCTTTTCTGTCATTATTCTTATTCAGTAAGTCTTCAAAGTCTTCTTTCCTTCTTCCCATCACACTCCCGGCACTTGTCTATACATTTCCAGCACGAGCTTTAAACAGCCTCACATGCTGCATGTCCATTACATTTCTTTACCACCCATTTCTATTGAGCCTCAATCTCTCAATTTTTAGATTCAGAGTCATCAATCTATCTTGCACCCGTTTCACTTCCAGAGCATTCCTCTGAAACTCCTCCTTCAAGAAAACTCCTGCTCTATTTTTCTTCCCATCAATACCATAGCTGAACAACTTAAATCCTGCTCCTAAGATTCTGGCCTTGCTAACTTTTCACTTGATCTCCTGGACACACAGCATTCTCCTCTATATCATGTCAACCAACTCTATTTTTTTTCTTTCATAGGCATATCAATCATAGACCCTCCTCTTAGTCCAAGATTCTACTTGGCTTTGGATTTCCTTAAGGTGACACCAGGCTGCATTGATGCAGCAAAACTTTACAGGAAATAAATAAAAATAATTAAATAATTAAAATAAAATAATAATAAAATAATTAAATAATTAGTGTGGTGGGTGTGTTGCCTTCTCATTTACAGTAGTACAGTGAGCTTTGGGTTGTACTTTTCATAAATTAATATAAACTGTTTCATATGCCTTTAACACCATGAAAGTATAAAAAACAGCAACTGCTCAGTTGTCAAAGCCTTGTTTTGCAGTGTATTTTTCAAGTGTTTGTTTGTTTGTGCAGAACAATCTATCATTTGATCAATTACATTTAGAAATGACTACAAAAATCAGTTAGCCATATAAAGGGCCTCAAGCAAGACTGATAGCCATAAATTTCCATTGACGCTTGTAATTAGAACAGATCAATAAAAATCAGTTTCATTCACCTCTTTTCAGGATTGGTTGCTGCACTTTTGTAGGTCTTTGTTCCAATGCAATCACTCAATAATTTCTGAGAAAAGCCACCATAAAATGCTGCATTGCCAGCAATATGTATACAGCAGGTAAAAAAACCCTTGGAATATATGAACAAATGCAGTGATATATTACAGAGAAGGAAACCACTAGGTGTCCACTATACTTTCAGACGTTTTCATTCCATATAATTTGACGCCTTTGTCTTGTCTCATGCCGTTTGTAAATGCTTTTACAGTAATACCAGTTCTGATGCAGAGGCAAAACAGCTTTGCAGCACACTGATGTCAAGCCTCTTAAGTTGATGGCTGTGCACATTGTGGGTAGAATTTCTTTCTGTCAAATAACAGCAGGGGAAGACAACATGAAATGGAGCCCTTGAATGAGGGAGATCTCATATCTCCATCTGACAGAGTTTTTGCAAATCAAGTTTCAAGAGTCTGTCACAATCTTCTTCTGCATTTATGATGCGTGCATCAGTTAAAATTATTTTGTGCTCTCAAGTGAATGGTGTATGTCTCCATCATGCAACAGAAGTTGAAATTGGGATTTTGAAGGGTAGCTTGAGGTAAATCAAGAAAAGTTTAGTGAATGAAATTAATCTCAATTGTCCCAGGGAAAATGATCCAATGGTGGGGTACACTGAATAAGGCATCGGTACCATCGTGAATTGTATCACTGCAACAAGCACTGGTAAGAGCAGTCGTCTCAGAACGCAAAGTTCCCAGTTAGATTCCCGAGCTTCTCCTAGACTGTCAAAGTATTGTTGAGCAAGACACTGAATCCTCCCTTGGCATTGCTGAAGTGTCTCCCAACTGTTCATGGTTCATCCATGTCAAAAATGTCAAGAAAAAAATCCTCAAGAGGGATTAATAAAGTATTCAAAATTGAGGTGGAAAAAAAGCATAATCCTAATAATTAATGTCAGGAAAAAGCAACATCAGCATGAATTATTTAATTCTTTTTGTGTTGTATTTTCATGTTGAAAGTAAGCATTTTCAACCAGTTTTATAGTTGTATCTGACTATCATATATTTCCTGTGTTATGTTTATGATTATTGTCCAATATGCATAGTAAGGTTGATGTGCAAAGGTAGATCTGCTCAAAAGTATACTGTGTGACCAAATTAAAGTCCAACTAATCTTATCCACGGCACCATCAGAGCTTAATTAGTTTCCAGAATGCCCACTCTCTGCTCTGTTATCCCTTCTAAAAGGCCCATTAATTAGAAAAAGATTTAACGTTGAGTATATAACCCCCAACCTCACTCAAAACCACTTCCAGTGGGACTCTCTTGAAATCCCATAGCTTCAACCAGTATTTCAGCATCAGGGAATAAGGCAATCTTTCTGGGCCCACTTCAAACAGGGGGCCCACTGTGTCCTGTGGACTTCTGTGTAATCTCATCACCTATCAACAGATCTAGAGAAGGGTCAGTTGTGATAACAGGTTCATTCAGGCAGAGCCAGGGGACGGGAGTGCTAAAGAAAAGAACAGAAGCTTAAAAAAATTAATAACAGGCCAGTGCCAAGTGAGCTCTTCCAGTTTACAGCAGAATGTTCTCTTATTCAGCAATTTAAGCTTGTGCTGAAATCACCATTTGCAATCAAATATGTAAAGTTGTCCAAAGAAATGCCAGGTCCCTACTTTTCTTTTCTTATCATTATTCTAAATTAATTTCCTTGGGTATAGACAAAATTAAAGGATGATCTTCTTCTTCTGCCTCCATCTAACTCTTCTCTGCATGTACAGTTTACTGTTGGTTATCCTGTTGCGTGAATATTTATCTAGTTTTATCAGTGACATCAGAAAGGACACTGTTCCACAAGGAGGTAAATTTGGGTGAAGAATAGTGCAAGAGTTTTTGGCTAGAACAGACTCTATATCTTACTTAGTCAATGAGTTGTGAATGATGTAGCATAAAGTGTAATCTGGATAACTTAAATAGGTTCAATTAGGTGACCATATGGCATGACATTAGGGGTTTGTAAATGCATAATGCAAATTATTAATAATGTAAAATTTTGTAACACTTATTCTTAAACTACAAGGCTTTTTCCTCCTTAAAATGTCAAAATGGCAGATTTCAGAAGCTCCAGTTGGATATTTGTGGAGAAACTTGGATAAAGGTTCCAGACACTTGCCAATTTAGCTCTCATTATCCCCTTCATCCAAAATTAACCCCCATAAAAATGCACCTTCTGGACAAAATACAGTTGGGTTTGAAATACCTGTGTCACAGACAAGTGAGAGCCATTCTCAGAGTAACTGAAACATTTGCTCTGCACCTCACAATGATGTGGAAAGCTTTTGGTAGTCCACAGCCCACTGACTATCATATAGACTCATAAGGGATGGAAAAAGCTCAGACATTTCTATATTCTCTGAATAACTTCAACGGCCTCATATATATATCAACAATGTAAAATGTAATAATTGACTGAATAAAAATAATGAAAATCATTATAGCAACAAAAGCAACAGTTAGTGGAATAAAAGCATTGTTCGAGAAGACTTTCAGTACTCCCCATGTCTCTTACAGTTAAATTATAGAACATTTTTGTCTCTAAACCCATCTATTTGACATTGCTCAAAGTCCGACAGAACAGTGAGGCACCTTAACAAGGCTATTTTGGCCTTTTCTGCCCTCTATGCCTCATGTTGAATCCACCAATACTCTGACCTGGCATTTCATTAAAAGTGCTATCACCCATGGAGGTGAAAGGAGAATTGAACATAGATTGCTGAAAATAAATATAGAGGTGAAAGGCCATGCAAATCCGAAAAGCTAAAGTCTAATTTTTACGCTTGGGGATTCATTTGACATAGAGCTCCAAACACACATAAACCATTACTTACACCCTATTACACATGCTAGCATCTATGCAAAGTTTTACTAACACATTCTGTATGCATAGAGACAGAGCAACATTCATATTCTCTCTTTTTCTGACCCTCTCTCCGACACACACAAGCTGTGAAGCAGCATGGTAGGCAGTGACACAAAGCTAATGCCTTGTCACACAGGCTGTCAGCAGATTAGCCAGTGGATTACACCCCAGCCATTAGATGTGCACCGAGCGAAAGGCCACAAACATGGCAGAGGGAGCAGAGGAGAGAGTGACACAGAGTGGGTGACCGGCAGTGATAGGGCATATTTTTGTATGCAGCTTCTCAGCAACTAGTGAAGGAGGAGAAAGAGCAAAAAATAAAGGCTTGTAAAATGTATTTTTTATTTACATACGCACTTCTTTAAATAATGCATTAGACAAGGCTAATGGATACAGCAAAATCTGAAATTTCACAAGGTTTTGCAAAGGTAAGTGTACACCAATGAAAATTTTTTTGGTCTTTTTTTGGTCAATAATGTACCTTATCAGAGTTAGAGGCTTCTTTTGCGAATAAGTTTGCATATAGTAGATATTTAACTCTACGAGCTGAAATATGGACATGCAGATATTTGACCTGTCATGAGTCATATGTAAATGTGAGAACAATAAATGACTGATGTATTTGTTTTTTGTTTCTTTACTTTTAGAAGTCCTTGAAAATTAAAACAAAAAAAGGATTTTATCAGAATTCTATCAGTTAACTTTTGTAAATATAGGCAAGGTTTGGTACAGTCTAATTGAATGAGGAAATTGAACAGAGTGTATGGATTTGTTGGTTGAAAAGACAGACAGTGATTGTCCCAATAGACCCAATATTTAGATGACAACTATAACAATGGAAAGGTGCACAAAGGTGCAAAAAACAAAATGTCAAATCTCTGGGTATTAGAAATCAGAGAAGCAGAGGATGTTTAAAAAGGACAAAAAGGATCAGACCTCAAGTTTTTGCTACTTTGACAACCATGCTTAGGAAACAGAAAAGGTACTTATAATGGTTAGACCTTACAGAGGGAGAGATATTTCATGTGACCAGAGTTTTGGGAGGGGTTCCCAGCAGAGCAAACAAGGGCAAGAAGTTGGTGTGTTTCAAGTAAAAAAGAAAGAAAAAGGAAAAATGGGAGTTGTGAAAGTGATGAGAGATGCATTTAAGAAAAGAGAGAAAGTGGATGCTTCCAAAAAAAAAAAAAGAGTGAAGAGTGAGAAAGACGTAAGGGATTTAGAGGATAAAATAGGATAGAGAGAAATAGCAATGAAGAGTCCGGACTAGTGATTTGAAAGATGTAATGAAAGTACCAGGACTGAACGGCGAATATACTTAATTGCTTTAAAGTTATGATATTAAGTGTAAGATGGATCTGATAGAAAATGGAGAAAATGTAATTAAAGAATGCCCAGATTCATGCATTTGAACTGGTCTTATACTATCGTAACATCATCACAATGAACTCAATGAACTCTGCCTTATATACTCTATTCATGTTTACCCCCCTCCCCCCTTCCACACACACACACAAATACACACACCTTGTCACAGATATTTGATAGAGAAAATCCTAGATTTGTCCAATATCATTCATATATCTCCTTAGAATTTCCATGGTTGTTTTGCTGCTTTGTTTGTGGCAGGATTAAAACACATTTTAAATTGTGCAGTCATGCAGTAATATGTCCATTTTAACAGCAATATTACAGAAACTCCGGCCCTGTGCACCTGTCATGGGAATATTCTGATAAGAAAACAAATGGGCAGCTCTAAATGCCAATATTCAGTCATGGGACTGGAATTGTATTCCTGAAAGACAAATTGTGATTGGCTTTTAACTTTTACCCATATGCATGCAATTAAGCCTGTATTAATTGGACCATGTATCTGTTTATATTCATTACCAATAAAACATCTAAACATAATACTCATGTCATGCTGAAATGAAATGTAATTTCAGACATTGTTTTGTTTAATTGTCAGGAGAGAGAGAAAGTGTGTTATAAAGTGAAAAAACAAACTGCACATTTTTATTTCATTTGCTTCCCGAAAGAAAAGAAAAAAAATCGCACAACACGGCAAATCTGTCTCTCCGACAGAAATTCAAGGAGATGATTATCTGGACTGGAAGAATCACTGCAGATGGTGGAACGGGAGAGAGAGAGACAGAAAGATATCGACTCCTGGTAAAGCTAGATTTACTTTTGATGAGGAAGAGAGAGAAGACTGTTGTCCATCCGTACTGGGAAAAAAAAAAAAAAGACAAAACAGTAAATAATTGTTGAGATGCAATGAGCTTTAGCAAAAATCATTGAAGGGGGAAAACAATTAAGATTAGGTCTGGTAAGGTTTTCATTTTTATAGTTTTCACAGCTGTAAGTAATAAAAAATAATGCTGTCAGTGCCATCAGTGTAAGTACTTCTGCTTCAAGACAGTTAATTTAGGGATTATGCATCATTCAGTTTTGCCTACAATGTACCGCATGCACACTGCAAAAATTCCGGATATGGCATGAGTGATAGGATCTCAGTTCATCCTTGGTGTGTTTTTTCCAGCACTGCCCAGTTGTAAACAGATCAACCATACAGTAAAGGGACTTGAGTTTACTGAATGTCACTTGTAATTGTCTTGCTACATTAATTTTTACTGGAACATATTCTCTAAAGTTGTAGGGCCACAAATCAATCCTGGCAGCAGGAAACCAAAATGATTATTTTCTGTTTCTCACTACAGCTCTAAATGAATTATTTACAGGCCTGCTGAACAAAAAACAGACCAACACCCTTGGTTTTTGTTTGCTGACTTTTGTATTCAGGAGAAACCATTTGAAATCAACGTGTCCGCCGGAGGTCTCCCCTGTTCATCCAAATTAACACGGCTGCTTCCGTACTTATAGGTTAAAACCATGAATTTTCAATCTTAACTAAGCAATTGTGAATACAATTAAGTAACAGAATCCCATGATTAATTCAATTTTCCAACATCAAAGTTAAAAAAAATTCACCAAGTTTACCGTACATTGAGTTTAGAAAAAAAAATATTAGTGTAACACAAAGTAACAGATAAAATTGTTATATCTTTATCACAGATCTTGTTCACAAACATCTCTTTTCCTACTTCATGTTCAGGTGATGTTCACAAACATCTCTTTTCCGTCTTCATGTTCAGGAAGATGGTTGCAGTTCATGCAGTAGTCTATTAAAATGGCTCCTTTGCTGAATTGAATGAAAAGCTTCTCCCTGCATTGCATGGCAACATGGTGCTTTGTATTTTTTTCCCTCTCTTAGTCTGTCTCTAGTTCCGAGTAGAAAGGTGTGAGGCATTCTCAGATGGCGTTTCATTTCACGATAATCGACTTCATTGCCCCCACCTGCAGCCCCCACCACAAAACCACTTTGCTGATGTAATGACACATAATTGTCCATTGGATTTGCCTGTTAGGGGCTTCATTTTGAGCTGGTATTTGTACAAGAATGGAAGGGAAGATGTCAAGTTAACAGGGGCTAATGGGTAATTCTGATGTCCTTTCAGGCTGGGAATTATGTTCAGAGAAGCCATGTGATACATGTCATACTGTGTTCACACAGAAGGCATATGTTTAGTGTGTCAACATGTGTGGTATACGGACAAGGATTATTCTTGGTTATTAACGAGGGGTTTTGGGGAGCCTGTTTGCATGTATGCCCACATGGTGCATATGCTTAATGTGTGCACATATGGGTTGATGTGTATGACAGTGAGACTGATGTAATTCAGGATGCTTTGTTTGGTTGAATAATTTAAATGCGTGCTGTATGTGATGAAGCTCAGTAAGGCCAGAAGGAGATGTGGTAGACTAAATGAATCCACACAGGATATTTAGACTGTTTATAATGATAAGCCTCTATGCACACACACACATGCGTACATGCAAACTTCCGAAACATATGCAAGTACAAGGCATCCAAACAAGTACAGTGAGAACAGAAAAGGGAACATCTGAAGATATAACAATGAAAAGAACATCATGGGGAAGGAATTAGGAATCTGAAAAATCCTGAAAGATCATTTGCTACAGGTGGTTCTCTTGCATTCTGGAAGGCTGTGAGCTCTGAAATCAAAAATACTAATTCTGCACAAGCAACCCATGGACATCTCATGTGGGAGCTATCTCACCCTTTAAACCCCCTGCCACTTAACTCAGGCCCAGATGTAAGTCAAGGGGATGCTTTGGATTAGCCAGAGAGAAAAACTAATTTCCTTTGCCATTTTATGAGCATTTAATTTGAGACAATTAAGATATTTCAGTGCGGCCGATTCACTACACAGAGTGACAGCTGGGAGCAATCCCATAAAACCCTGAGCCAGTGAATGAGGCTCCTTTCTACTCCTTTTTTTTTTTTACTTCTGTCCTCCTCCTTTTCCTCTCTGTTGTTTCACTGGCTATGATAGCTTTAGCCTCAGCTGAGATCCTGCTGCTGTCACCAATTATTTTAGCAACTCAAATGCACCAGTTGGCTCATGAGAGAATAGCCCAATTTCTAATACTAAAGGGACGCAGCACGCACAGAGGATGTTTACCTTCTGGGATGATTTTTTTCATTACACTGTATTGCATTATGAATTTAACAGCATAAGTTGCATAACTCAGTTTTATCGGAAGAATTTAGCAAGATGCCAGCAGAGGGCAGCAACAATAAACTGGGATGAATTAAATGGATTCTGGAAACAAAGATGTTTTTGTTGTTTTTTTTATGTGGTAATCGATGACACATATTAATGGCCTTCCCTCTCTTGTCTGTCCTGGACTTGGACAACTTAGTCATCCCTGAACTTCAAGTTCATACCAGCTTTGTTAGCGCTCCCTCATCAATTCAACTTCTCCTCCTACCTTCCACGCTGGCATAGAAGGGCATCAGAGGAGTGAAATTGATGAAGGTGTGCTTGTGAAAATGTCAGCAGGGGATCACTGGCCAGAGAGAGTATATTTTGGATGGGGGTAGGGTGGAGGTGGTTGACTGATAGGAATGGCAAAAGCTCCTTTTCATGAACACTGAACTGTAAAATAGTGGACCTGGTGCAAACAATGGCCGTGATAAATCGGCTACGGTGAGAGGCTTCTCGTAAAAGCCCGATGCCAACCTGCACCTGCTGAAAGAGAGTGGTAAAAAGAGAGGGTGGGATGACGGGACACAAACAGGGATGATGTATGTGTCACTATCAGTTTGGGGGGGAGCAGTCAGAAAGATAGAGAGCAGAAGGAGTTGATGTTTGTAGTCAGGAAGAGAAAGAGGAGAAATGAGCAGTAGTGATAAGATGATGGCAGGGGAAGGAAGACGATTTTTAGAGCAGGGTACATTTGAATAAATTGCAGACCAATGGAGGTAAGGGTGGAGATGAAATAAGAGCCAAGAGAAAAAGTATGAGTTCATGATTTTTTTTTGTTTAGAAACATCCATTGTAAATTGAGGCACAAAGAAAAAACTGTTACAAAGAGAGAAAAACACTGGAGGTGAACAGAAACAAAATGATCTTAACAGTGATATGCCAACTCACATTAGCCCTTCCTGTTTTTTTGCTGCTGTTATTTTTGTTCATTTATCATATCAAATGCAACACCAAAACCCCATAAACAGAGAGCCCATCTGCTTTGCCCCTGAAGTTGTTTAACTCAAAGCTGTAATCTAAACAGTGCAGCAACCTCAAAACAAAGGGAAACAGAGGAACTATCATAATATTTGAAATGCTCCCTGAGCAGTCCAAAACCATTTACACATACTCACTTTCATGAGGTACAAGAGTATAAAAGCTTTCGCTACTCTTGAGATATACAGAGTTATAGTGGGAGGTACCTTAATTTATTTGAATGGAATGTACAAATTATTAGAAAGACCCCACAATATAACCCTGCACAGCATCAAAATAAATCAACACCTCAGTTCAAAAACTCAATAAAATTGACCATTACGATCATTATGAAGTGGAGATTTATAGCAGGTTAGTTATAATAAATAGGATTGATTTTTGAAGTGCATCAATTGAATCGGCAATGCATTTGTATTTTCTTTACAATTTATGAATTAAAGAACGCAACAAAGACAAATCTTAACTTTCCACATTTTGGAAATCATATTTGGCTCAAAATGACAAGTTTTTGTTTATTTTTTTTCAATTATATTTACTTGGTTCTTTCCTGCTAATTTGTCCCTTCCATGCCAGCTTGGAACATGTTAAATTGCAGAGCCTGGAGAATGAATTAGGTGGGATTTTGGTTTATCTGCATAAAAATGACACTGAGTTGGGCTAATTCAAAACTAGAGTGGGCAATGTGTCTAGTACATCATGGTAACTCTTAGGCTATGTCCTTTTGAAAAGAAACATGATGCTGCTCATATTACCCACTACTCCTTGGTGCCACTTCTGATGCTAATTTTGCTGACTAGTCAAAGATGTCCTGAGCTGGGCACGAAGAGAGCAATTGTGTCAGGCTGGAGTTGAGTCAAGTAGCTCACTTCATCCCAGTTGATCTCTTACTGGATCCAAATACTTCTCAGCCCCTTGCACCCCATGCCAAAACTAAATCAAACTAAGGTCCTATCCAAACACTTCATCAGAAATCTGATTCCACTTGACATCATAATAAGATGATATTGACTTCTTATTACTCAACAGTTCCAGAAGAGAGGACTATGAACATTGTCAAAGCATGACTGTCACAGACTGAGTTGTTTCAGTCTCAAGAGTTCAAGTCAACCTTCTTAGGAGTGCAGCCAGTTGTGCTCTCCTTAGCTATATTCTTCTGACCCTATTTCTGGCCAACAATATGTCATGAAAGGTTAGAGACTGAAAACATGATTTATGAATATTTCATAGACATAGTTTTTTTAAAAAGAGACATGGTCTCTGAGAACTCTAAAATTCAGTAAACTTGCCAAAAAATTACATCAAAGGTACTTACAGCCAATCAGAGATTTAATAACACATAGAAATCAACACACTTAGTCAACCATGTAAAAAGTCAAAATCACCATGTTTTCACAGAATGGATTGGATATCGTCCAAAAGCTAGGTAATTTCAAAGTTTAGCAACTGGTTAATCAAAATGGAATGGCAGTATTGTGCTTGCATTTCCGCCCCTGTCAATCAAATCTAATATGATAATCACCAAAATATTGTATCAGATTAACTTAGCTTTTCTCTAAGCCCGTTTTTATTTTCCAAACCCCATCTTTGTTTCTGTTTCTTTTTTTTTTTTTGTCTATAAAATAAGATGCCAAGTTTTAAGTGACAGTGATACATTGCCACACTGTGATGTAATAATTTTCATGGTGTTTCAGAACAACCACATGATGTTAACATTACATTTTTACTTTTTGTCATTCATTTTGTTCTTCAGGATCAGGTAACTCTCTTATCGATTATAGTAAAATTAGGAGAGCATTGCAGCATCATGTGCCCCAGGCAGGGGCATTCTCTGCAATTGTTGTTGCTTCCAAGTAATGTAGGTCACAAAGTAAATTATATAGATGTTCCGACTGTGTAAGACTGTATACAGATGCTTGACATTTGACCATAATGAAACCCCTTCTTCCTGATCATGTACATAATTATGGGAATCAATCTCGCTCTTTAACTTTACAATTATTTCAACCACATCATAAAAGCTGCTTTTTTTTTTGTAGTCCTCCAATTTCGGCGAGATGTTAATTGCACATGAAAGCAGGACAAAATCTTTGACCATCAATCAAGTCCAACAGATTCTAGAGAGATCAGTATTATTTGTCACAGCCAAGGAGTCAGTTGGTTGTTGGTTTACATTTTTCATGCCAGAGACGTTTGTAATATCACCTTGGTATTTGTCGCTTTCCTTTCTTCTTACCCTGACTGCTTGGGCAGTGGCCATAAACAAGTCAATCTCCATCCGTCTCAACACATAGGATTACATTTATCCGCTTAAGATAGATTGTTATCCCGCACAGTCTGAGTCATGCTTGATGGAAGAACTAATTTTACGATGAGTGACTTACTTGATCAGGGTTGTTCAAGAGGGTGGGAAAAGAGGGGGTTACATGTATCAACACGGAGAGAAACAATAATCCCTGTTTTGACTGTGAAAAGTTGTCTTTTTTATTGCAGAATTAGAGAACATTTTTGAGTTTCAGAAAGTAGAGTAATGAGTTGACCTGCAGTCATTTTTAAAATGCCAGCAACTTGTCAATGGTGAAATGGCCCACACCTCAGGCTACTGGAAGATAGACAATGAGATATTGTGTTTTCACATCTGCCTCTCCATCATTCGATGTGGAATTGACAATTGTATATGCAGAATTATTTATAGTCTCCAGGATGAGTGCAGCTAGTTCTGAGTGAAAGGGAGGGAAGGACCTGAAAAACAGCTGCCAGCCCACCCAGAGAGTAAGCGTTAAAGCGATATGGCAGCCTTTGGATTTTTGGAACACTGGAACCACCTCAGCAACAAAATCCAGTATCAGTAATACATCTGACAAGCATTATTCTGACCCCCAATTCTTTCAACATAAAGACCGCAATGGTTGATTTTCTATTGTTGATGATTTTCATTATTTTTAGCTAAATGTAGCATATAAAGATGTCACTCAGTGTAGTTGTTATATCCGCAGATAAACACAATGCATTTTCAAAGAAATCCCGCTCAACCTTAAAAGTGAAACACTCCATTTGATTGTAATACACAAGCGAGGATGGTGTTGAAAAGGATTCCAGTGTTTGAATATAAGATATTCATTAACAGTCACAGCGCAACGTCATGGAGGGATCTGTCAAGGTCTGAGCTTGTGAACTGCATAAAAGTTCTTGTCAGGCCAGTTTGTAAAGTGCAGCCATGTACTTGCCATTTAAACCCAAGCAATCAAAAAACTGCATTAATAAGTAGACACCCATGGCCAAAGCATATTAAAAGCAAATAACAAATGACGATTATTCACCATTTGTCAGCTCATTATGAAAAATTGCTTTTATATTCAATCAGGAAGTTGATCAATTTAAAAAAAAAGAAAATGAATCATTGAAAATCCGAGGTCTGACAGACATTTGTTTACAAGAATAGTTATTTTAAACATTACTGATGAAAAAAAAATTACTTTTATTGGTAATATTAATAATAATGATAGCTTCGTTTCATTCATAATTTAGTTTCTCTATTGAAAGAACAATTTCATGTTCAAAGCTTCTTAGGATAAGATTATAGTTAGGTTGAAGTACACACACACATACACACACACACACACACACACACACACAAACAACAAATAATAATGTATAGTAATATAATACTTCCTACAGCATGGATAGATGTGTTTTTACAGAAGATGTCAGTGCTATCCCTTTCATGACTCAACTCTGATTATTGAAACAAACTTTGTCATTCGTCTTGCCACGAATAAAGATAACAAAAGACATTTTTCCTTGGTTTTCTTCTAGCGAGAGCATAATGAGCAAACTTGCCCACGGACGCAAGCTTTTCTTGTCTGGCTCCCTCTAATTGAAGTAAGGTTGGTTTATATCCCCCATGTCCTGACGAGCAATGTAGTTCAGCCATGATTGGGCAGCAGGACTCTTCATAAATCCTCCTCTCACCCCAATCTATCAACAAGTGCTGCTGTATTACTATTATGGCTGGTGCCAAGAATATGTAAGCGCAAGGTTAGATGCAGAGCAGAATTGTAAATCTAAAAACTAGTCATCCAATTCTTTTTAAAGATCGAGCCAAACAAATGAAAAAATGATAAGCACCATAGGTATGCAGAGATGGTTAGAATACTTCTGATTGAAAGAATGCAAATGGGCCTCATCTTGAGAACAGACATATTATTTTGTTCCTGAGGTAGGCTCCATAACTGTGCTTGAATACCCTGACCACATAATACCCCATTCTTCCATTTATACGCCTGATAAATAAGAATAATTTCCAAATAATTGCTTTGGTGAAAGTCAGATAACCAGACATTTGTGATCCACAGTACATTATGCCTCCAGACACAACTAGCTATCACTCCCACAATGCTTGCTCATTGCCAGCAGATGAGGGCAACAGTTCACATAGCAGTAATTTTATCAAGTTTCTCCATTGTTCGTCATCAGAATACTAAAACTTTCTTTCCATCTATAAATCAACATGTGGAGGCTGGATCAAATTCTGCCCTAAGAAAATTGAGTTGTGCGTAATTTGCAGTTATAAATCACCATCATGCTTACTCAGTCAGATACAAGATATGTTTTGGTGCAGGTAAGAAAACAGATCTACAGACTGGCATAGTCCGTCTCTCTGTCTCTGCGAGTTGTATTGTTGGATGGTAGATGTTCGTGTCTGCAGGGCCAGGTTGTTCATCAGAAGGTTTGGGCTGCTGCCACAAAAGCAACTTTTCTCCAAACACAATTGGTCATAGTCAACTGTCACCCCCGGCTATTACTGTTATTTTTCTGCAGCTCCACATCAGTGGTACGTGCACTTGACTCTGTTTTCCAGTAGCAGATGTATATGTCTATTCAGTGCTGCTGATATGGTGTAACAATATCTTTTAGTCATTCCATGAACTTTGGGATCATTACACATTGATAAAAAGGGTTATTGCTCAAATTGCTTAACAAGATGCCCTTGAAGTAAATTAAGTTTTCTATAAAAATGAGGAAAGAAAAAAAGACAGATGATATGCCTCCAGACACCCACCTTCACTAGCCTTACAAATAGATTAATGTTCTTATATGAAGCTATAGTTTGCATTGACCTCTTACTAAAAATGTAAATTGACCTTGTTGTAATCACAGTATTATTGTACATTTTGTACTTTACAATTCAATCACAAGCCTTTTTTTTAGTTTAATCTTCATTTGCATGAATTCTACAGCTGGATAATGTATTGTTCTTTAGCTCCACTCAGCTCAGTTGAAGATTTTGTATGTGGTGTACATCCTATATATCTGTATTTAACTTTCACATTTGGTAATATGTTATGCAGCAGGTCAACTATTCAAGAGTGTACAAAAAAAGAGCAGGTTTGCCAAACACATATATCTGAAGTCATAAGATTGTATTCATTTTTATGAATAACAAGCAAATCCAAGTATGACAATTCAAGTTGATGGAAAGCCTGACAACCATGCTGCCACTTCACTCGAAGTCGCTCTCTCTACTGTAAGGCCTCCGGCTCATGATAAGTCAGATAACAGTACAAAACTGATTGATCATGGTCAATTAAAATTGACTGCACTGTATTTGTTTCTTTCATTTTTTTCAATAAACGTACGGAACATACTTCTAAGCTATGAAATAAGAACGTGGTTCAGGGATGACATTATGACAATCTCAAAAATACAATAAAGTACAACACCTTGAATTGTTATTTGAGGAGTCTAAATTCGTTCTCCACCAAACTCTTGGAATATAAAAACAGTTTAATACATAAATATCAAGCTCTCATTTGGATGCCGGCATGATCGCCAATGTGCAGTATGGTTTATGCTCTCTCAAAACAAACACATTGTATGTTTCAGAGTGGAGCCGCTGCCATAGCAGGTTTTACACAGACATGTTTCTACAGACATATGTGGTCTCTCGCAGTCATATTCTCACAGTTTCCCATCTGAAAATAATTACCCAGTCACTCTCACTCCCTGTCACTCACACACACACACACACACACACACACACACACACACACACACACACACACACACACACACACACACACACACACACACACACACACACACACACACACAAACGAGAGTGTGTGGCGATAAAAAGACCACAGAATATCAAAAACACAAACCACAAATAGCATGAGTAAATGATGCAGCCCGTCA
>CAAKHD010009761.1:0-14189 GCA_901007705.1 Fistularia tabacaria | reverse complement strand
CTCTCCGTCTAACCAAACTCTCCCTCTAAAAACGTCAAGTGGACATTCCTGCAGTGGCATGGGGGGGTGGGTAAAATTGAACCCAGAGACTTAGGAGCGTGGGGCCGCGACTTACCTCCACCCCCCCCCCCCACACACACACACACTCTCTCCCCCTCTCCCTCCGTGTGTCTCTGTGCTTCAATTCGTGCTCATGTCTCGGCAGGGAGAGAGAGAGAGAGAGAGAGAGGGGAGGGGGGGTTGTGTGTCCCTGCCACACCGCACTCTCCAAACACAACCACAGTCTCGCCACGTTCAATCCAATGGAGATCTAACGAGCCCAACGTTGAGCGATCCCAACCAGAGATTATCATCACTCACGTCTCCCGCGCGTGTTTTCGCCCCTCTTCCCCCTTGCCCCCCCTCCCCTGAAGATCGTTACCGCGTTTGGTGATGGACAACTCGTGGGGAGAATAGAAATACGATCAAACAGACGAGGGGGGGAAGAAGAACCCAAGTGCTGGATTTTTTTTTTATTTTCCCTCCCCTTTTTCTACGTTATTTCCCAGGACTCGACTGTCGTTACTGGATCTAAAATAGAAAGAAAAAAAAAATACTCTCGGCTTCTCATTAGAAAAAAAAGAAGAAGAAGACGAGGAAGAAGAGACCCGAGTTTGAAAGTGATCGCGAAAATGATGACAAGGTAAGATCCTCTTGAGTTTGGAGGTAGTGACAGAGTGGCTGCCGCAGTGCTTTCAAGTGACCTCCGCCCCCCCAATTCAAGTTGGTCCAGCCACGCCGGCCGGAGCCCGGTAGAGCGCGCTTCTCTCCCCGTGTGGAAAACGTCGTTATTCGGGCGACGCTCAGCCGAGCAGCCCGCGGTCGCTCGCACGGTCAGTCGGCCGGAGTCGTGCGCGCAGCCCGCGCGGATTGAGCGCAGTCAACGTCACACTCCCGTATGGGCAAAACGCGGCGGGGAATCTCCGGCAAAACTCCGTTCACTTGGCTGAATATGTTTTGGGAGCCAGACTCAAAAAAAAAAAAAAATGGGGGAGAGGGTGAGGGGTGGGGGGGGTGGGGGGGGGTTAATATTATTCACACGCAGAGTGTGTGATTTTTGTTGTGGTTTTTCAGTCGGGGTCCAAAGCACTTTTACTTCTTTCAAGCACACACACTCGATATCGTTTAATTTAATGCCTCTAATGTTGTGATCGATTGTAGGCTGTGTAGTTCTTCTTTAATACCGCCTTAGAACAAAAATAAAACATTCTCATTTCAACTGTGAGAAACGCCGCCGTAAATGAAATGCCCGGCATGTAGTGCGCCTCTTTTCAAAGTTCTTGGACTCCGTCTGGCGGTCCATATCGAAGAATGCCAGTGCATTCTTGTAACTCCCAAGAGAGCCCTCTTCTTATCTGTCTTATTTTTAGAGCACATTTCGAAAGTTGACTGAGCTTTTTAAAGAGCCCATGTGGTTTCAAGAAAAAAGAGGGAGAATATCCAAAATATCAGTTAGTCCAGCGAAATGGCAGAGGAGCCAGTCAGTTATGCCACCCTTCTGTCACTCAGGTGAACCTTTATTTCCAGCAGAGCTATGGACACCACCTGTGCTCACTTTGCTTATTGAGCCACTAGGGGACTCACTGTTCAGCCAATGAGTTGGACGCAGCGGAGATGGCCAGAAAGCCATGTAGGAATTATGCATGTATGTGTAAATAGAAATAAGGGTTGATACCGCACTGCATTGAAACCCGAAAAAAGCAAAACAAACAAACAAAATCGAATCACACTATATTGCAATCCTTGGTGACCTGAGCCAAATAAAAACCCACTGATTGAGGTTTGATTAGGCCAGTAAAGTGTTTCAAATAGCTCTGTGTGGGTATGCTTGTTTGAGCATGCAAAAAAACTAAAAATGTGTATTCGCACTAGAGATTCCAAGTATAGCCACTGAGCAGTCCAGGAGTGCTCCCCCAGCATCTCCACTATCTGCTATGTTGTATGGTCACCCACTGAAACAATTAGCACTTTCCCCAAATTTGACATGGCACAAATAATGCTGTCACCGCTCGTTCGGGTTTCCAATTTCGAAGAAGGGAAAAACTGGATATACAGCAATGTAGTGCTCTGTAAGAGCTGCTGTCAAAAATCGCCGGACAAAGCAAGGAGTCACAGGCATGGAGAAGCCATACTGACTGACATGCACGGATATATTTACATTTTTGATAAATATATACAAATATATCTTCTTTTATTTTTCTGAATGATTTTTTAGAGAAATTGCAAGTATTATCGTGAACTGCAATCTGACGGAAATGAAAGGGTAGACGATCGATGAGCCGTCCCGGCATTTACCTCTGTGTGTGGGGATGTTAAATGAAAAAAGTGTTGTTGTTTTTTTTAGCAACCTTTAAGTAAGTCAGTCCATCTCCGTGTTCCTCCTAATATGTCTTTCACATGTATTTACTTATCTATTTATTATTTTGGTCAAGGTGCATTCTAAAATTATATCCAACATTTTGTCTTGCACGGACTGGAGTGAAGGTTCGAGAAGTTTAGACATCGCTGAGATGTCCAATTTAAATATAGCTCTTATCTGGAATTATTTTTTTTTACAAGCAATATAACAACCCTGTTGACATTCATTTAATGCAAATATATCCATCTTGAAAAAGTAACGAAGATATAAATATCTACTCATCCAAATCCCCAAATGGAATAGGCCCAGGCCTTTGTAAACATATGTGCCTGCAGCTCAAAGTCCCATTGTTTCAACAGAGTTTAAGTAGTGCTTAGTCACTGGTCTATTTTCAAGAGTCGAAAGAAAAAAAATAAAGCAAGGAAAAAAACAAGGTTTCCTATCTGAGTATATGTGAGTGCTTATGCCTGTGTGTGAGAAGTACCTTAGGAATACCAAAGCCGGAGCCCATGTTACGAGTGTGGAATGGGAAATCAACACTCACATAAAAAGTGATACATAAACAAGGAGGCCACAATTTTCAGGCTCCGTCGTGTTGAAACTGTTGAAGATGATATGCCAGTAAGTTTGTTAGCAATCACCCCCCTCAGTGCCTGCCCTATGCAATCCAGTGGGGCTTTCAATCTTTTTTTCTGCCAGTGAAGGACCTTCACAACCACCCACTGACTGGCAGGCAGGCTGGCAGAGTGTTCAGGATGGGTGGGTAGTGGGTACCGGGGACATATTACTGGTTGAGGTCCCATTCAAGAAAAAAACAAAGATAATGGTAGCAATGGTATTGTTGAGAAAGCACATGGGTGGCATTGTGTGTGCCTGTGTGTCAATATGCTGTATTAAGTATTTTCTTGTGTCAAGCCACTTTGTATGTTTTGCAGCTTGGTTTGTTCATGTTAATCAACTGATGAGTGCGCTTGTGTGTCAGAGGTCTCCAGCCGACTACAAAAGCACTTCAGAAAGGCCAGCTTGATGCATTGTGACAAATGAGAAAGCAGTTTGATTTCGCACAACACTGAGCTGCACAGCAGCATAATGAAGTGATCATGACTTTACCCTTGGTTCACTTTGGCCCAGGTCCCGCTGTGTTTTTCTCCTCTATTCAATCGCTTCACTCACTTATTTACTTGGCAAGCATTTCCTCCCATAACCTCTAGTACTGCATAACTAGCGTCAAGGGTGGGTTGTTTGATAAAAACCACCGCTACGGGGCATTGGTTTTACACATAGGGGAACGCTAGCAGTTTTTATTGATATTCAAGTTGTCACTGGGTTGGAATAATAAGAAGCCTATTTTCACGCCCAAGCAAAATCACCTCTACTGTCCATCACCCTGTCAGGACAGAAAGCTGAGGCGTGAATATTATTTGGCAGCTGAAGAAGCACAGGGCTGTAGTTAAACTCTGCCTTCCCTGTTTTGTCTCATCCTCTCTTTTTGTTTCTTTTGTTTTTAGTTTGTCATTCCTTTTGCATATTTTCTTTCTTTCCGCAAGTCTCTGATATACCTTGTCACAACAAAGTATTGCCTGCCTTCCCCTTCGTTTTATCCTTGGCTCAGTACATATGTCTCTTCATATGAAATTTACTTGTACATACTCTTAGCACACAAAGCACATTGTCACCTTCAACATGGTTCACGGGAGGTTTGGGTACGCCACAGAAGAATTTGCCTGTAGGTAGAGCCTCCAGGGTTTGCATATGGGGGAGAGCACCCAAGTGTCAGAGACAGTGAGGACTACTTTCTGCAGCAGCTGTCCTTTGCTTGCAGATTGGGTTTCGGCAGATATGATGGATGCTAAACGCCTGTAGCCAGTTGTGAGGACATAAAGGGGGTAGGGATTGCATTGGTATAGATTTGGATTTGCAACAATGCCACGGGCAAAAGACTGGACCTCTGCCCTTGACCACCACTTTGGTATCAGCCACCACCTTAACAGTCTGTCACTATTTGTACTTAAAAAGTATTAGGAGAAATTGTGAGATAGCTAAAAACAGAAAGTAAATCAGTGCCTCTAATTTTAATGATGAAAACTCATTTTAGACATCTATTACCCATTAATATTCTGCTAAATACAGATATCTACCTGCACTACTTTATGAGCTAAATGATTTTGTAAGCTTTTCTAGGCTTTTCAGCCATATTATCTGTTCCCTCATTACCCTGAGACAGAGTGGACCTACATCTCACATTTGGCAGAAATTGTTCTATAAATTTTAATATGCACACTTGGGCCGTATAAGGAATACAAAAACCTTTAAATGTTGAATTGAATAAAATTTGGCCAAAAAACGCCTTCCGATATCTCAGGGTTAACAAGGAGTGTGAAGGTGACGCATATAAAAATGTAGCTTAATGATATATTTAAGGATTGTGTGTCAACCAAAAATGTCACATTTTTGCCCTTGCCATTGCTTCATTTTCTCTTATTTTAATTTTTGGGGAGGCTGAGAGCACAATTCACTCAGGTTCATTTGAATAACCACCGGAATCAGGAAATAAAAGCTGGGGGAAAAAATGGAAGTGATGAGTGGATCTGCGCATTCATGTCACACAGCTTGATCAAATTATTCCACAATAGCAGCCACACAAGTGATGGAATTTCAATTAAGGCACTGCAGCTTTACAATTTGTTTCTTGTCACATGGGGTCTTGCTGGGGTTGCTTTTCATGTGCTGGTGGTTGAAAGGATGGACAGAGGAGAGGGTCTCATACAGAAAACATATTTTTTAGTCAATATTCTAAAGATACCCACTTCCCTATTTGCATCCCCTTCAAAAGAGAATGATGTAGACAAAACCGTATTGTTCAGAGGCACTCAGCAGTTAGAGACTAGAGCAGGACAAAATGGGGTGTTATGATTAAAGTCTTTGCAGCAAGAAGTCAAAAAGGAGCCTTTAGTTGATAGCCGTTTTCAAGAACAATTATGCTACCCGCTGTGCCAAATAGAAGGGTGCGAGAGATAAGTGCATGGGAGCAGTGTACAGCTGAGATTGGTGTGTAGCCCATAAACTGGGAAGGAGCAACGTATATATGACCGCCTGGAACCGTAAACTGTGCAACCCACATCGCCACAAGCACCCAGGCACGCACATAGGGATTCGATGTCACGGACACACAGTGATGTGATTTTATAAATTCAAAAAATATACACCACTAATAGGGAAAACATACAATGTTGCTGCATGAATTCTACATATATATATATATATATATATATATATATATATATGAAATAAGCCTGAACTTTAATATTTTATGTATTTGTTGCCCATTTTCAATTTTAAAGACTTTCAGTGGCATTGGCAAAGATGAGAAAATTCCATTAAGAAGTGCAGTGACATTGCCACATAGCAATTTCACGAATGAGGAATGCATTTAATAGTGGATGGATTTTTCATAATTTGGGAGTGTTTCCCCAATTTGTGCTATAACTCTTGAACTGACATGGTTTGTAATGGGACCCATTGCCTCCAGTCCTCTTAGTCACATTCCCCAAAAGAGATGTATAGATATATCACAAGCAATGTTACAATTACATATATAAAGAAAATCAAGGAAATTTGGACAGTTAAAAACGTCATTGTGTAAATATTATTTCCCCTTTTCTCTTCATTTTTTCACAGTTAGATCTCTGCATCAGTTCAATGTTGGGAGTCAATGTTTAAATTTTGTGTAACCCCAGCATTCCCACTCTACTCTATCTGCAATTATAGCTGCTTTGAAGAAGCCAGGCGGAACTAAAATGACTTTTCATGTCCAGTATAATGACTGCCATTTGGAAGCAAATGTGGTGAAAGAGGGTGAGAGATAGAGCCACAGAAAAAAAAGAGTAAAAAGAGATGGAGGGGTAGAAAGACGGGAGAAATGAGGACAATCAGTAAATGAAAATGGTTGAGGTGACCTCTAGTTTTGACCACACAACCCAAACCAACTGCCTTTCCTGATGTAATTTATCAAACATGAATATCCTGTTTTTTGATATTGTCTTTATTTCCTTTGGTCTGCAATGAAACATTTGCCCTTTCCCCTTTTTAACCCCCAGTCCATGTTTCCCACCCTTGGTCTCCATTCATTTGCCATCAACAGACTTTGCAGCTTTTAGGTGGATTACAAGATGAATTGCACAGAGACGCTGTATATTCTCTTTAGGGTAGCCCACTACGAAAGGCCAGAGCTGAGTGCCGTCACCTGGGCTAACAGCTGGCTATCTTTTACACTACCCTCAGTAATAAGGGCAGACAGTTGGGGCTTAAGTTATAGTGCAGACTTGATGCTGTGTTGGTAATCTATTATTTAGACTTTTGTGGGAGTCTGGTCTAGAGAATTTCATGCATGCATTTTGCAGAGCAAATGGTCGCCCAGGGGGGATACACAGCTCTGCGTGGGGAAGAAATGAACAGAGATTAGACATTGATGTGAGTTGCAGCGTTCGTTGTACAACTTATTCTAAAATAGCCAGACCTGAAAATGAAGAAGTCTGTTTTTTCTTTTTCCCATCCAATTTTAACAAGGATGATGCTTTCACAGATGTGTTTCCACTCAACAAGCAATATGAACAACTTCATTTGATGCTCGAGTCAACGATGTCCTTTATCTCGGTGTTTCCTTTTTTTTCTTGAAGCTCTTCTTTGCATTTCTTAATTATATATTTCACTGATGGCAGCTGAAGGTTGTGTTTGCAAATACTTTCAGCTGACAACGAAGAACGGGATATATCTCCTTTCCCTTTTCATGTATATTTTAGGACCTATTTCAGAGGGGTTTCAGAGAGTTGCATCACACCGCATCGACGGGCCTTGTTTATATTTAGTCAACCTAGAAAACTATGATGCACATGATGCCGAAACTGTATTTATAGACTAATACCACCATGTACATTTACTTAGGTTACAATGGCCCTCCCATTAAGCAAATATATATCATCTGTTTTCTGCTCTTCTTTTACATCAGGCTTCCAAAGGTTACAAGAGCATGCCAGCCATACCAATTGGCAAATGAGGCAACAAGGCTTTAGTATGCACTGACTTTTATGGCCCCACTTGAAAATTATCTTAATTTGGACTTGTGAAATCTCCTCGGTGATGAGATGGCAGCAGATAAACATAGAAAGGCAGTTACAGCCAGACAGGTTATGTATACTAGGGTTACTCCTCAATGAAGTTCTTGCAGAATGGATCAAGATAGTACAAATAGTATGTGGGTTAAAGATAGTATTTGTAAGCCAAACATACCAAACCCCTTGCAGTCATCAAGCTATTCTTGGTGATTTATAACGTAAAATCTCTACACTTAACCTCATACAGCCTATAATTCAAGGATTTCACCATAATTTCTTCCTCCCGAAAGACGGTGCAGGCAGTGTAATTCGAGCATGCAACACTTAATCTTTCACCTTGCCTTCGCATGTCAATCGGCCCTAAAGAAACATTCCAGAAGAGTTTCAGCTTCGATGAAATGGGATACAACCTTTTTTTTTTGTTTTTTTTACAAGCGAAAGTAAGACTTTGTCCATGGGAACTGGAATTTCTGGATAAATCATTGTTCGTTCTGCAATGTGTGCACGTTTATAACAACTTGGTAGCTGTATTATATGAGTTATACCCAAGTAACTGTTAAGATTCATATCCAAGTGTGGGGTTAAGTTTAAAATTGGATGAGGACATGTACATTTGCTTCATAAAAGCAGTCGGGTTCGGGGAGATCAAATGGCATGGAATAATTGGCACATTGATTAACATTTGCACGAGAGACACTCGCAGTGGTAATGGAAAATATTTCAAGATATCAGACAGTGGAAAAAAACAGACCAGAATATGTCTGTCTTTAAGAATGTAAGTATGTGAAGAGAGGATACATTTAAAGTTGCATATATAAATGACTACATTGAAAGCACTTCAGATTAAATGTGTCTATTCAACCCTTTGTGCACTGACCAGAGGCCTGGTTGAAAGAGGGTTTAGTCATAATTTGAAATGTTTCAGTATCATCTATACTTGATGGCTTGCTGCAGGGATAGGCGACAAAACAGCATCAGTTAGAGCAATTTAATCGTTATCAACTTGGGTTCATGATAATAATAATAATATCAAATGTATGGAAGCATGGGGATTTTTCACAATCATCATTTGCCTATGCTTTTTATATTCCAGCTACATTTTTCTGTGTATATTTCGAAAAAGTCTACACAGAGGAAGGTGAAAAAGTGTATGTTTTCCTGTTCTGGGCCCTGTGTCAAAGTCTACTGAAAGTTTCATTTGGGAGCTATGAAAACACATTTCTATGCAATCCCTTCCTTCCACTTACCCCCGCTGTCTGTTCCATCTTTCCACCCTCTGTTGTTATTTGGAAACCTTCCTGGCCGTCTATTGCGATTATCTAAACACAGAGCTGTGCGGATGTCCTGCCTAAATGCTTTACTCCTCTGACTGAACTGCCAGCCTGCATAACACTTTACCAGAGACTTAACCCTTGCAAATATTACTAATATACAAATACACTATATTTCCAAAAGTATTCGCTCCCCTGCTTTGTCTTGCATGTGAACTTAAGTGACATCCCATTCCTAATCCATAGGGTTAAATATGATGTCAGACAACCCTTTGCAGCTATAACAGCTTCAACTCTTTTGGGAAGGCTGTCCACAGGGTTCAGGAGTGTGTGTATGGGAATTTTTGACTATTCTTCCAGAAGCATATTTGTGAGGTCACGCACTGATGTTGGATGAGAAGGCCTGGCTTTCAGTCTCCACTCTAATTCATCCCAAAGGTGTTCTATCAGGTTGAGATCAGGACTCTGTGCAGGCCAGTCAAGTTCATCCAACCAGACTCTGTTATCCATGTCATTATGGACCTTGCTTTGTCTCAGTCATGTTGGAAAAGGAAGGGGCCAGCTCCAAACTGTTCCCACAAAGCAGGGAGCATAGAGTTGTCCAAAATGTCTTGATCTGTTGAAGCTATACCAAGCATCAGCATTTGGACATTTTGGACGATTCCATGCTTTCAACTTTGTGGGAACAGCTTGGAGCTGGCCCCTTCCTTTTCCAACATGACTGTGCACTAGTGCACAAAGCAAGGTCCATAAAGACATGGATGACAGAGTCTGGTGCGGATGAACTTGACTGGCCTGCACAGAGTCCTGACCTCAACCCAATAGAACACCTTTGGGATGAATTAAAGTGGAGACTGAGAGCCAGGCCGTCTCGTCCAACATCAGTGTGTGACCTCACAAATGCGCTACTGGAAGAATGGTCAAAAATTTCCATATGCAAGTCAAGACAGGTGAGCAAATGCCATATAGTGTGTGTGTGTGTGTGTGTGTGTGTGTGTGTGTGTGTGTGTGTGTGTGTGTGTGTGTACATACATACATACATATATATATATATATATATATATATATATATATATATATATATATAGAGAGAGAGAGAGAGAGAGAGAGAGAGAGAGAGAGAGAAACAGAGAAGAAGACAGAGAGAGATACTGTTTAGTATCCATTAAATATATATACTGTTTGTGTGTACATACATAAATACATACATACGTACATATATATACAAACAAATACTGTTTTGTTTATATTTATTTGAGTATTTGTTTATTTTTGCAGTGACCACTATACAGGAAGTACCTCAAATACTGCCAACTAAGTGGCACATTTTCTCCACCTATACTGCATGAATACACATTAAATGTTATAAACAGCGTCATCCTCTGTTGCATGTGGCTGCCTCAAAAGTACAACCTTCTGCGAAATAAATGCGAATGACATTTTTAAAGACAAGTTAGTTGACGTGAAACTGTGGAGTTAAATAAAGGAGATTGTAGTTCAATGAACAGGACATTACTACATTGTCATGGTTACACTATTCGTAAGCGATCCTACCCTTCCTGACGCAATTTTTTCCCCATTTCTGCCATCTGCAGTGGCTGCGTGACTCTACAGCCTCTGTGTCATCACTGACAAGACTTTCACGCACGGTGATGAGACAAGAGAGATCCTAGTGGAAGAAAGAGATAGACAGAAAAAAAGGATGAAGAGAGTTCTCTTCATCCTTTAATTGTGTTTCTTTGTGTCCCAGTGGACTTCATTACCCAAGCATCATCTGCAATCCCTCTTGTTTGCTCTTGGAAATGTGTTTGTAGTGGTTTTCATGTCTCCACATGGACATAAAATGTTGAGTGGGGCAGGTCAAAATTTTATTTATTAAAATCACATATTTCAAGGACTGGCTTAAACCAAGGATGTGTGTACTTGCTGATGTTTATTTACTTTGCGAACAGATCTTTTGGCGTCCTACCTTAATGGGCCTATTTATATAGATAACTGAACAATACTGTAATATATATATATATATATATATATATATATATGTTATATGTGGTGGTGCAGTGGTTAGTGCTTCTGCCTCACAGCATGAAGGAGCCTGCGTGGGTTTCCTCTGGGTTCCCCGATTTCCTCTAACAGCCCAAAAACATGCAGCAGGTCAATTGGAAAAATTGGGAAAATTGCCCAGCTGTGTGAATGAGGGAGTGAATGGTTGTCTGTCTCTATATGTGGCCCTGCGATTGACTGGCGATCAGTCATTGGCAGCTGGGATAAGCTCCAGCATACCCCGTGACCCTAAGTAGGATAAGCTGCAGATAATGGATGGATGGATGTTTTTTGTATGTTAATATAATATATATGTTCATCTGTTGTTTCATTTAACCAGATGGTTTTCATATAATTTGAGGGAAGAAAAAAAAAAAGAAATTAAAAAAAAAAAATCACACAATTCTTTTCGCAGTACTACTAGACCGACCAGTTCACTTGTATGAAATATAAACAGAAGCCAATATGTATTCAGTGAATTTAATAAATAAAACTTTTTTCCCCCCTAATTTTTTATCTACATAGTGCTGTAATTTTGTAAACTGCTATATTTGTGAAGATAACATCATTTAGTGATTTTAGTGCCAGCTTTCATGGAGGTAATTTTTGATTTCATTAGATGTGGGGCTAAAAATCTACAACATCTCTACATAAAAACTCGGCAGGGGAGGTGATTATCTTTGGAAATTAGCTCACTCATTTAAAGCTGTGTGGATTCAGATGCCTCAGTTCAATGGGAGCCTATTATTCCAAACGACTCTCATTAAGCCATAGTGAAATAAGGCAAGCTGTGGAAGCAGTGAAATAAAATCTATAGACCGGCTGTGCAGAACTCAGCAGTTGTGAGCTTTGCTGTGTTCATTAAAAGCACTGACGTCAGGAGTGAAATGCAGAAAATGACTGTAAAAAGAAAATTGTATGCAGCTGATTTCCAGCCCTACATACCCAATATGAGGTGTTTGTGCTCGAAGCTAAGGAATCCACATTACAGTCTAAGCTTAATTAGTGAGTTTATTAAGATGTCAAACACTGAGGAGCATAACTCATGGAAGATATACTGAATTTAGAGGTGCTGATTAGAAGCTCCCTTGAATGATATACATAGTCAAGTCACTTTGATTATAAGTGGAATAATGCTGTGTTATATATTACACACAAAAATTCAGGTGATGTATCCATGCAGCAGTGTAAATGGTGGTACAATCACAGACATTTTACTTAATGGCAATAGTACAGTAATTACATTGAAAATGTCCAAAAATGCTTGGAGTCAAGGTAAGTGAATTTTTATTTACTGAGGTCAATCTCTGGACCAGGCAAAAACCTGTATAAAAAGTTTGCATGAACTATGTGCCTCCTGTGGGAACTATCTGTATGTACAAGAACTATGAGGACTGGATTTGAAAAAATGGCGCGTCTTAATTATTCTCCTTGATGATGATAACTCATGCAGTTGTTTGGATTGTTATGTAACTAATAGCTCAAATAACAGCAAAAAACGTTGTGCAGCCAAGCCTCAAGGGACTATAGAGCATCTTTACCTCTTTGTTTCCCCTTCCAGGATCCACGTCTACTGTTTAAAGTCAGGGGAGCACAGTTTGAGGACCCAGGAAAGGAATGACATTAATTGGACCTTTGTCAGATGAGGAAATAATACTCATGTGTCTCAAGTGGTATCCACGCCAGGTGGCTTTAATTTACATTTCTCCCAGGCTTACATCTCCCTCTCTCTTTATTACAATAGCCACAGGTGCAAATCAGATGGTTGTCAAGCTACCCTGATGTTGAACAAGGTTCTATAAAACGCTCAGCCACATTCACAGAAAAGCATGGACACTGCAAACATAGTGCTGCTTTTAGTGTTCCCCAGTTTATTACTGCTGTATGATAACCTCTGCCCATAGATTAATGTGCTGTTTGGCTGAAGCTCTAAACATCAGTGGTCTGTATGAAGTGATGGAATGTGAACATTAAAATTCGATCTCCTGCATCAGTACATCCAGTGCTGGTCAAGAAGGCAACTATAAATTGCTGGCCATTATTTTCGATTAACCACGCTGATACTATGGACCATCACATTTCTTCCCATTTTTACTCTCCGTCACAGTAGTACCATATTTTCAGTGCGGTTTAATTTAAGATTGCCCAAAAGTATGAAAGCTCAGACCAGCAAACCTCAGGACACAAGCCACCCGGCGATCCTTTTCATAGCATAGCTGTGATAACAGCAGACATCTACATCCTCAGTGGTATCTTGATCTTCAGTCACATCCTTTCCAGGACCTGAAGAGCAAAGGCGGTGTTCCTGGCATGAAAGGGGGTTGCGACCTGGCAGTTCATCAATGATATGCTGCAAAAGTTTAATTCTAGACATCCCAACCAAATCAAGTGAGCCTTTCCATTTGGGCCTTTAAATGCAAACACAAAGTTCCACAGATCACAAACACAACTGGGAAGCCATCTGTAAAACGTATATGAACTTTAAATCACAAGGTTTCAATAATTACAGAAATCCAGAAGAAAAAAGTAGGGGATAAACCACAAATAAATGCAGTTACAAGCTGCATATGTTCATCTAAATTTATGAAGTGCAAAGCATACAAATTTTCATCTTCAAAGTAGTTGTGGACATGGTGGAAACAGACATGGTCATCTGCCAGATCACATCAGGGAAAGCAGATGCCCAATACAAAAGCAGAAGATATATGCCATCCATTACAAATTGCTCATTCTGTAAAGTGGTGACTAAAATCCCCATGCATGAAACAACACAGCCACTTTTTCAGTGCTTTTAGAATTATAGTCATTTCATTATCCTGACTGTTGAGCTGCAAGATTCTGAACATTAACTGTATTAACTTGTCTAATTTCGGACTAAATTTCCTTTCCATGGCCCACAATAATAACAAAAATGGTCAGTAGAGAAATATAGACTCAAGAGTGATCTGACAGATGCTGCTTTACAGACAGAAACAAATTTTCAGTTTTGTTTGTGAGAAGTTCTTTTAGGTCTTAATGATTTCATTGGTAATCAAAGTACCTGTCTAACCCCCAGGGTTGTGACACTGAGGGAATGTCCTTAGAAGACCTTTAGGCAATGGGGGTTGATTGGGTCAATGAGAACTGGTAGTGGCGTGTTTATGCTGTGCCATACAACAACACCACAGCTTCAACTAGGTGGGAGAAGGTGTGTGTGTGTGTGTGTGTGTGTGTGTGTGTGTGTGTGTGTGTGTGTGTGTGTGTGTGTGTGTTTGAGAGAGAGACAGAGAGAAAAATAGAGGAATGATGTTCCATTTTCAAATGTGCCTAGTTGCTGCCTGTGCTCCTCCAGCGCCGCAATGTCTGTGAGGACTAATGTTCCTTGCT
>CAAKHD010009760.1:114278-134480 GCA_901007705.1 Fistularia tabacaria | reverse complement strand
GGCGCGTAGACCGACGGGTAGAGGGAGAGTGGGGGGGGGGGGGGGGGGGGGGTATGTATAAATATCCAATCAATGACACAGGTTCAAAGTCTGCCTGACTGAGTGGCTGTCAGATACACCGACTCCTGCACCCTCAGGCTCAGACACACACAGGCGGACGCGAGTACATACGCGCAGGCGGCGGCGGCAGTGGAGGACAGAACTTCGGGCCAACGTTGAGCAACAACATCTACAAGTGAGTGTGATCTACTGTGCTTCGATTTTCATGGAAGAATTCCATGTTCTTATTGAATTAAATAACTCATGCTGAGCTTTGAGGCTGATTAGACTCACGCTGGAATAAATTCCCCAAAATACAGAGTTGTTATGTTCCGATCAAAAATCACCAATAATATCTTGAAGACAACTAAGCAGAACTTTGTAGGATTTTACTGACCCTGAGAAGTTCCAGGGTCCCGATACCCACCAGTAAATATCAATATTACATTATACAAGTGTATTAATTAACTTAAATTATACTAGTGTTATTATTTGGGGTTAAAAAACAATCATTAAGTTTTCAAAAAAATTAAACAGCAAGCTCTCAGAGCCTATCTCTCAGAGCCCAGATCATTTCAGGTAGTGGCCTGTCGAGTTGATGTTGCAAATAAATTAAAGAAAAAAATTGATAAAACACACCTCTGCTTATTTAAATCCCCCACCGTTAGATTGCCTGAGACCAAACACAAGCTCTCTGCTTAGATGAATCTCCGAGACCTGTCCCCCATCCTGCTGGTCCTTTCTGGCATCGGTGCTTTCCAGTACACGCAGCTGGCCGAGTACGTCGACAGCCACCAAGAAGACTATGTTGAGGTACAATGTATTCATAACATATTTATAACAGTCATTATTGCATGTCCTTTAGCCCCCCCCCCCCTTTTTAAATTCACCTTATCAATCAGGATGTGGTTTAGAATGATGAATTGGAGAAAAATTATGTTGTATATTGATTACTCAGCACTTAATATCCAAATTGTTATGGTACGGAAATGAAGAGGGGGAGCATGCAGTGTGCAGCATTTGTCGTTTACTGCAGCTTTAACATAAATAAAGCTGGTGGACTTTAAAATCATGAGGTGGTGGTCTAATTCAAAACGTTAAATTGCGTTAAATTCAAAGACATGCAATAAAAACAGGGTGCGAGGGTTGTTTTGGACAGATACCCACCTGGCACACGTATCCAAAATTAATCAACAGTATCTCTGCAATTAACTGAGATATGCATCAGAAACAGAGAAACTTGATTTGTCCCGGAGGGGCGATGCATGATGTTTTCTGCTTGGGATGAGCAGGACTATGAATTTCAATAAACAAAAAGAGAACCCTTTTAAAATTCCAATTTCATTTTAGTATGAATTAATTGTCGGTTAATAACGGAACGGCACAAGCCCTTTTAAGAATGTTGACACAACACAACTGATAGAAAAACCCTAGATACATCAAATCAAGCACAAATTTAGGGAAAACAAAAAAAAACCTTGTGTGTACTTTATTCTGACCCCTGAAAATATGATCAAGCTAACATTTTATAGGTTTTAGTCAGGCTTAAATTTTTAATAAGTCAAATTCAATAGATCCAATAGATGTATATTTTCCCAAATGTCAGATGTTTGAATGAAACGAAGGGATAAGCTTTCAGATGATAGAAGATTTTTGGTGACAGTACTGGCATTACTGCCAAAATCCATTCATAAGACAAAATACGATCGTAGAAAAGTACAACTCTGCTTCAACTGTATGTAAATACTTCAGGGTAACACCTGTTTGAGCTCATTCGCAAGCCTGTAAAGTCGAAGCAGACTTATCAATTACCACATGTTAATTCTTATGCAATTTCGTCCTTTCAAGCTGCCTTCTCTCAAAACCCCTCCAGTTTGATTCACCTGGAAGAGTTGTCTCTACAGAGCCTCTGTCTGTCGCTGACAAAAGCACTTTTTGGAAACCGGCTCAATTGTCTTTTGGTGTTATATAACTGCTGTTTGTAATGGCGGATGTAGCATTCTCGCCGAACACAACTACAATTGCAATACTTTTGGTTCTTGAAATTATTTGAAAAAATAGGTCCTTGTTTTGGTCCTAAATTTTCCCCTGAAGTTTACATTGCTGTGTGTGTATGTGTGTTTGTGCGTGTGTGTGTTTGTGTGCGTACGCGTGTGCTTTCCAGGCTCTGAGGGACTGGGTTGCCATTGAAAGCGACTCAAGCAATGTCTTGAAGAGACCAGAACTGCACCAGATGATGGAGTTGGCGGCCCAGAAGCTGAGGCTGATGGGAGGTCAAGTGGAGCTGGTTGACGTTGGAGAACAAGAAGTCAGTGCATCTAGAGGGATGTTTGCTGGGTGGTAAACTTCAGGGGTGGCAGGGACGCAAATGATAGCAGAAAATTTGTTTACTAACACATCTGAGAGGGTTCTCAATCATTCAGTGCATAGTTAATCAGGATCAAATATCGTTGTGGTAACTGGACTTGTTGTTTTTCTTGAAGACATTTCACCTCTCATCCGAGTGGCTTCTTCTGAGTGGCTGTATAAATCATTCTCTCCCCCCTTACTCTCCAACCGAGCATACAAGTCATCGTACGCCTTTTGTTTTGCCTTTGCTACCTCTATCTTTAGTTGAGATGGTTATTTCATTTTGTGCCTTGTTTTGCCGAAACAAGGTTGAATGGGGTTGTTTTGTTAATGTTCATGTCATTTGGGACAACAAAGATACAATTACAGCGACTCACCTGAGTTGGAATCAGAACAGGAAATATGTAAGCCTAATGTGTTGATCATTAAAGAAGAGAGAGCGCTCAGATCACTTGGCCTGGGGATGGGTGGAAGTCACCAGGGCCTGGTTTTGGTCGGAGTTCTCCCCGGCTGGTTTACAAGGTTCATGTATGGCATGTAAGCGAAAGGCTGTGTCGAAGATCCCTTCTCCTCTGTTCAGTGATCGTCACTCCAGTTTGACAATGATGCTATTTTTGACTCCTCTCTCAAACCAGGTGTCCTTTCTGGCCAGAGTGCAAACGTTGCTGACTTCAAAAGAGAGGCCCTTGTTCTTAAACTTTAAGTGACCTGAAGAGGTGGATTTCCTGTTGTTGTGCAGAAGTTGTTTTGTTGCTCCAGTTTAAATGTCAGGAAACAAAAGGTGCTGTTGCTTCTTTCACGTAACAAAAGGTGGAAGCTTTCAAGGCACACCCCATCATGATTGAGGATGTCGCTGATGACAAATCACCTTTTTTGGACTGGTTGGTACATGTTCAACGGTACAGAAGCTTGAGTGTAAAGATCTACCGGAAACCAACTCACACCGATAAATACTTGTTTGATTCTCAGTACCTCCTTAAACACAAACCATGGGTCATCAGAACTGTCCAATGTTTGGCCAAGAACATTCCGACAACTGCCGAAGGTAGGAAAACTGTTAGGGAAGCCCTGAAATCTTGTGGCTACAATAATTGAGCATTTTCCAAAACAGACAAAAAAAGAGGACGCAAGGAAGACAGAAACAAATGCAAGCATGTAATCACACCCTACATTGCTGGTTATTGAAAAAAAAAGAAACCGGAAGCGTTAATGCTCGTACATTTCAAGCCCTACAACAAGCTTAGGCAAAGACCTCCCCAAAAACAGGACAACCAGACACAAGATGGAAATGGCGGCGTAGGCTGTTGAGTAAAATGAGGACTATATTGACCTTTACATTGGTGAGACAAAACTATTTTCCTCCAAAGGGATGGCCCAACACAGGAGATCCACCTCTTCAGGTCAGGATTTTGTGGTCCACTTATACCTCAATGACCTCTCCTTAGAAGACAGTAATGCTTGCTTTTGGGCTGCTGGTTCAATTGCAACAACGCAGACTTCAATGTGGAGAGAGACGGTTTATGAGAGGGGTTGAAAGAAGCCATCTTTGCTAAGCTGGAAAACCGTCACTGAACAGCGGAGCGGGTCAACAATGCAACCTTGTGGTTACATAGAGATCCGCCCCCGAGATAGATCAGTACATTTACCAGATCTATCTGTACCCAGCAAACCACCCAAAGGGATACGCAACCGAAACCAATCATTCATACCGCTTGTCCCGCACTCAGGGTGGCGGGGATGCTACACCCCATCCCGGCTGTCATTGGGCGAAAGTTGGGGTTCATGCCGGAATGGTAGATCATGGAGCCACATGAGGAGACTTATAACCAGTCATCCTCTGATTCACATGTCTGGGCCATTTAGTCTCCGATGGACTCCTGCATGTATTTGGACTATGGGAGGAAACTGCAGAACCCAGAGGGAACCCACAAAGACACGGGGAGAACATGCAAACTCCATACAGAAAGGCGCACTGTTGGAAATTAACCAGCGACCTCCTTGATAAAATATTCCAGTTGCGGCGACAAGATCTGACAATGATTTAACCTCTAACACGATTCTATACTAACACAGCACAAAGGAAGTGGCTCCTTATTAGTTCTGTATCTCCAACTAGAAGTAACAAGAGTCTATGGAGAACAAAAGTAATAATCAGAGAATGACAAAAAACGCAGGAACACCTATTGAGTAAGTGAGTGCATCAGAATAATGGCTGATAATGTAGCACGACGACCGAATACCCACACAATACTTGTCTTGTAGCCGTGTTTGGATTATTGAATTCGCATAATTACTTTTTATGTGTTCGAGAGGTAAAGAATCTGGTTCAAGCAGGTTGGATGGGTGGAGAAAAGTGTGAGGAGTTCTAGGTGATAGAAGAATATCAGCCAGAATGAAATGAAAAGGAGTACAAGACAGTGGTGAAACCAGCGATGCTGTGTGGTTTAGAAACAGTGACAATGATGGAAAGACAGGAGGTGGAGCTGGAAGGAGCAGAGATGAAGATGCTGAGGTTCTCTTTGGGAGTGATGAGAATGAAGAGGATCAGGAATGAGTCCATCAGAGGGACAGCACACGTTAGATGTTTTGGAGAGAAGGTCAGAGAAGCCAGACTGAGATGGTTGGGTCATGGACAGAGGAGGGATAGTGAATATATTGGTAGATCGATGCTGGAATTGGAGATGCCAGGCAGGAGGTCCAGAGGAAGACCCAAGAGAAGGTTTATGGACGTAGCGAGAGAAGATATGAAGGTAGTTGGTGTGAGAGAGGAGGATCCAGAGAATAGGGTTAGATGGAGAAGGTTGATTCGCTGTGGTGACACCTGAAGGGAAAAGCCGAAAGGAAAAGAAGAATGAATGTTGTTGAATGTGAATGTTGCAATTTTGACAGGTGTCATCGCAGCTGCAATTCTTATTCCAGCTGGTCCTACATGCTGGATCGGACTAAGATATGTAGCTGTATCTGGTTGTGGTACCAATTTGTATATTGAAGATTTCTGGTGGAACTCTACACTTTCTATACAACTGATGTTTCTATACAAATGACTGTCTGTGACTTTGGTTGAGTGACGCTAAGTCACGCAAAGGCTGCCAAAATGCAGTAAATAGGTTGCGGTGTCGTTGTGAGACAGTGTGGAGGTGGAGGTTTGCACCACACGAGGTGCTGTATATTCCTGAAAAGTGTATATTATAGAATAGAAGCACTTGTGTAGAAGAACTTTGCAAAGAAGTTTGGTTGCTGAAGGGCAATGACTATTAAGTGAAGTGGTTGCTGAAGAATGGGGTCTGTCAGTGGCCTAATGGATTGAAAGGGAGAAAAGTATCTGCATCACTGTAACAAAAAAAAAAATCTGAATTCTATTTCAAACCGTTGGAGCCGTCCAATGATGACCGTTACAAAGAGCTGAGGGAACTCCAAATTGACTTCCTTATCCAGGCCTACCTGCCAGCCATAAGTCCCGCTACTGCGCGCTTTGTGTTTAATCACAGCCCGAGTTGTCTCCTGATATTTCAAAGAGAGGAATTGGCCCCTCAAGCACGGTGACAGCGACAATTGGAGCTGAATAGATCATGGAGCTGCTGCCTTCCTAGTGACTGCCTGCCATCTCCTTTCCAAACTCATTGATCATATAACGTATTTGAGGTAAACGAACTGTCACAAAGGTAATGGAAAAAACCCCCAAACAACACACAGTATAGTACTGCATCATACGAGTGAACAATGAAAACAGCAAGCTTTTTTAAATCCACTTATCTTCAACACTGTTGCACTCCTTCATTGATATTCCTTTGGTATTGCGTCACGGTATCTTGCAACACAAGAAGTCGCTACCACATTGACAGAGAAAGGAGAAAGACAACGAATCACTGTTTTCTCTCTCTCTCTCTCTCTCTCTCTCTCTCTCCTTCTCTCTCTCCATCCCTCTCCCTGTGGCAACAGCTTCCCGATGGACAGACAATAGCGCTGCCCAAAGTTGTGACAGCTCAGTTCGGGAACGATCCCAACAAACACACATTGTGTGTCTACGGTCACGTCGACGTCCAGCCAGCAAAGGTGGAAGACGGCTGGGCAACAGATCCCTACAATCTGACCGAAATCAATAGTAAGAGCTTTGCTTGTTTTTCACGCGGTACTTACCAGTGTATAATGGTGTAATAACACCGTCCGTCTTGCTTCTTTTTTTTTTTGACAGGGCAATTACTGTAAAATATGAAGAAAAATTTTAAATGAACACCACAAACAACAGCACCAATCCTTCAAACCAGAACCTCATGTGCCGTATTCTGTTTCGTTCTTTGTAAAGCAAAATACATGAGATTTGATTGTATTTGACCGCTGGAAATGAGATAGTCAGCTGTCTGATGAATTCTCGATCTCTGTTAATGCATTACATTTGTTAAGGTTAATATTTTTTTAAGTGACTTCCTTCAGATACACAAAGGTACCTAGATCAAGTTGTTTTAATATGCAGATTCACACCCAAGTTTTTATGAAAATGTTACAATACTAGTTTAAAGCGCTTAGCATTTTTCTACTCGACTCAGTGGTCGGTTTGACATTTCTTGTTCTTTTGTTTTGGATATTTGGACATTTGAGTCAACTTGCTCAACCTGCTCTTATTGAGGAAACAGAAAAAAACATCTACATTGTCACCCTTTTGAAGTCACAAAACAATACAAATTTTGTATTTGCAGTCATTCATTTGAAATCAAAAAAGAAGTGATCATATGTCTATTTCCAGGTATTCGGCACATCCTGTGCTTTCAAAACTAAATTGGTTTTTACTTCAGTGAATTCGAACAAGTCCTGAGGTCTTTGATTATTGGGTTAAACAAATAAAGTGGTTCATTCTGACCTCCTGCAGACAACCTGTATGGACGAGGAGCATCGGACAACAAAGCTCCGGTGTTAGCATGGATCCATGCTGTGGAGGCTTATCAGTCACTGAATATGGTGAGAGATACTGTTAGTTCGGCTCAAGCACTGCCGCGAGCCGGAGCACAGGTTGAGCGGAATAGATAATGAATGAATGAGTGAATGAATGAAGATACTGTTAGAGAATGTGAAAGAAATTTAGCATTCACAGAGGAATATAATGAAATACGGGGACCTCAAACTGGCACGTCTTTCAGTCTTTATTAAAGTCAAAAGAGAGGAAAAGAAGAACGATAGAAACCTGATGGTATCAGTGACATGTATGTCAACATGACATGGCGAAAGTTTTCATCCCTCCATCCGTCCAGTTGTCATTGGCTGAGAGGCGGGGTTCACGCTGGACCAGTCACAGGGCCACATATTGAGACATGTCATTCCGACATGTGGGTGTCCGATGCCGTTATGTGCCAGAATAATCCCCTTCGTCACGTAGAACTGAGGAAGGCTCTTGGGTGAATGACCAAACATTCATTTATTCACTCCACTTATCCTGCACTCAGGGTGGCGGCTGTGCGAGAGCCAATCCCAGAGAGTTCGGGGTTCACCCTGTACACGTTGACAGTTAATCACAGAGCCACAAACAGAGACAGTGCGGCCTCTCATTCACACATCTGGGCAATTTAGAGTCTCCAGTGAACCTCCTGCACGTTGTTGGACTGTGGGAGGAAACCAGGGAACCCACAGGACATCCAGACAGACACGAGGAGAACATCGAGGCTCCACATAGGCCCCTACATAGGAATCGCACCAGGGGTCTTCTTGCTTCTTGGAATTACTGCACCGTGTTTTATTTTACTTCTTTTTTTTTTTTTAAATAAAAAGTAGATTATAGTATATTAAAAGCTTCGACTACTGCGATTACTACTAAAAAAAAAGTACTACGCATTTTTCATGAATGATAGCATACTTTGCTTTTTACATTGTACTTGTGCCTTTCCCCGTTTTTGAGGTTTATTATCTTTATTATTGAGGGTAACAAACTACTTCAGGTTGGTGGAAGAAAAGGGGGCAAAATATACCTAAAAGCAATGCAAAATAATATAATTTTTTAATAATTCATTTTGAATTTAGAATTTAGAATAATTAATAATTAAATAATAATTAATAATTATGGAATTAAACCTCCGCCTTTCTATGGCAGCTCTGCTGCCGTCGGTGTGTGAGTGCACGTGTGTGTGTGAATGGGTGAAAGGTATCTGGTGTAGAGCACTTTGAAACCCCGAGGTGTGAAAGCTCTATAACAGTGGAGACCATTTACCATAATCATCAACGTATTGATATCCATTGTACAGTTTAAATAAAATTAAATTATCAAGTCTGTGATGATGAGTTTGAACTTTGCTCTCCTATAGTCCAAAAAGGATGCATGAAGTTGTTGGGTTTTGTTCAGATGATATCATCCGTGTTACCACAAATGAGACGTAATGGAGTCACATCCTTCTTATATGTACTAATACAATACATATATATCTATTTTTCGAATGAAGGAACTGCCAGTGAACGTGAAATTCCTCATCGAAGGGATGGAGGAGACCGGCTCCAACGGCCTGGACGCCATGATTCTGGCTCAGCGAGACACTTTCTTCTCTGACGTGGACTATATCGTCATCTCAGACTGCGGCTGGCTCAGCAGGCGCCCCGCCCTCACCTATGGCACCCGAGGCAACTGCTACTTCTACGCTGAGGTTGTGTCCGTCTACATACTTAAAATAAAACAAACATACAAATAAATAAATGAAGAAATAAACACAACCTTCATCCATTCATTGAATAAAGCCGATGCTCCTTCTGGTAGCTTCACGATCATTTACCCGTGTAAATATGTTTGCAGGTTGAAGGACCAAAGCAGGACTTACATTCTGGTGTTTATGGAGGAGCTGTGATCGAACCAATGACAGACCTGATCGGTATTCTCGGTGAGTGGACTCCCATCCTGCTTGTCTCCCCCGAGACATAAACATTTTCTTCCATCTTATGTCACTATTGAACCAGGGATTTAACATCTAGCACAACTGTCATATTGAGCTGACGTTTATTTCTGACTGCACCCAATGCTGGGCTGCTGGTCATTTCATGTATTTCTATGAATTTGGTCGGTCACGTCACGTTTAAAAAAGGTTTTTGCAAATTCCATTATTTGTTATCAACAGTTGTTGTGTTTTATGCATTAGAAGACATGGTTAATCTGAAATAATACCCATTTTCCCTCCGACATGAACATGGTTTGGAGTGACAAAAAAAAAGGTTGTGAACGTTTACCCATGTGGCATTTAACACCATACCTCTAAAAGCACAAAGCAGAAAAGCCAATTCAGTTTTTATTTATATTGTACTTTCCACAAAGAGCAGGTCACTCTTTAAAAGGATGTACAGAAACCCAACATTCCACCTGTGAGCAAACGCTTGACAACTATAGCAAGAAAACACTGCCTTTTACTGGTACAAAAACCATGGGACGGACCTGAGCTCCATGTGAGCGGCCTTCTGCCTTGACCGGTCGGAGTATAAAGAGAAAGAACAAGAGAGAAGGACACAGAGATAAAAAGCAATTGGGTTGGGGGTGACAGACACAAAAGATCTCAAACTAATGATATCAGTCGCGTTAGCAGTTGGTGGTAACTGGCATGATACAATAAAAAGAAATTACAATGGTAGGTGACTAGCAGGACTGCCGTAGATCAAGTGACGCCTCCTGGGAACCTGTGAAATGAGAGAGCCAAGAGCATCATGGGATATCCCTCAGCAAAGTCAACCTAAGGTAGCATGATTAAGGGTTGGCCAATTCTAGTTCTAAGCTTTCCTAAAAAGAGAGGTTTTATGCCTGTTCTTAAACAAAGACATGGTATGTCCACCCCTGGAAAGAAAAGCACACTTGAAGGCATTTCAAAAGTCACACCAGTGAGATGTGTATTTATTGGACTTCCTCTCAGACACACTGATCAGCCCCAGCGGTAAGATCTTGATTCCAGGGATCAGGGAAGCCGTGGCTCCCCTCTCTGATGAGGAGTGGAAAATGTACCAGGACATCCAGTTTGACCTCGATCACTACAAGAGCAAGATCGGCGTTAACCAGCTTATGTACAACAATAAGGTGACAAAATAATAAGCTCGCAAGTGTTTTCACGACAATACATGTTACGGAACGATGGACGCCACAGGCGGGAATTCCACGTGTTCCCTGTAGGTGGACCTTCTGTCTCATATCTGGCGCTACCCTACCGTCTCCATCCACGGTATCGAGGGTGCTTTCTCTGACTCCGGCACCAAAACGGTCATCCCGGCCAAGGTCATTGCGAAGTTCTCCATTCGACAAGTCCCCAACATGGAACCTGCGATGGTCAAGAAACAGGTAGAAGATTCTTAAATCTGCAAATAAGATAAATATATCCAGTCTCACTTATAAAATGCTTCCAGAATACAGTGTGCGTTCTTCCTCTCTACATTTTCTAGGTTACAGACTACTTGCACTCTGTGTTTGCCAAGAGGAAGAGTCCAAACAAGCTGAAAGTCACCATGGTGATCGGAGCAAAGCCTTGGTTGGCCGACACCAAGCACCAACTCTACAATGCAGGGAAGAGAGCCATCAGGAGAGGTACGGAAAGCACACTGGGACCAACATATAAATAGCCTTCGAAGGAGGAGCGAAAAACATCCTGTTCTGGTCAGTTAAGCAGGAAACAGGCACAATACGTGAATCTCGCAGAACCTTCACAGCAACATTGCCCTGGAATGCAAGCAACGTTTATACGTTGCCGTTACACCCCCTGAGGAGCAGAGGTGTCGAGGACCCTCAGTGTGAAGCGTCATATACGTCTTTGTACGAGACAGTTTTGGCCATATTGCATTTGTATTAGGTGTGTGTCCCTTAGGGTATTGATGTTACTCCAAGTCCAATTTATTTATTTCAATACGTGTTCAACCAACCATCTATACAGATATGCAATTTATTGTTCATGCCTTTGTCCCTTTTCCCTGAGACAATGACGTTCACCAATATAATATCACATATTATGTATCCCTGTTGTATGCAAGGCTGGTTGGTTGTATAAGTGTGCGGCCTCAGCCACGGGGAAATAATAAATGATAATTTAATCCACTCTGCAATTTTCCAACCCCTCTCGCAACAGGCTGCAGCAACCATGTTTGTCTGCTCAGATGAAGAAATCCCATCACGCACCCCCCTTTATTTCAGTCATTTTATTTGAAGTCCCATGAGTGTGCAACCTAACGTCACACTTTTTTTTTTCTTCATTTTGATCTTCTCTTGGATGTACATTCTTAGATGCAATGTTACATAGGAAAAGACTTGTCTGGGGAAATCATATATATTCATGTATATATATATATATATATATATATATTAAGTGTGTGTGCGCTTTTCCTTGTTTAAGTGACACACATGTAGCATGCTTCACGCTGTGCATCTACATTCACCAGTTTTTGATGTGGACGCCGATTTGATCCGCGAGGGCGGAACCATCCCTATCGCTAGAACCTTCGAAGATGTGACTGGAAAAAGCATCATCATGATGCCGATCGGGGGGTTTGATGACGGGTTGCACTCCCAGAATGAAAAGATGAGCAGGTTGGTCTGAGAACACTGTCAAACACCACAGGGAGATGTATGTGAATATATATCTGTACATATACGTGTGTGTGTGTGTGTGTGTGTATATATAGCTTAAGTTCATCATCTGAAGTGGGGATTAGGCAATGTGGTTCGTCTTATCTGTGGAGGTCGTCAGCATGGAAAGAGAAGGATACATAAAAAAAGGTTTCGTAAATAGAAAGTGGGACCTATTAGAACATCACAAATCCATGCTCATTTAGCCTGTAAATATTAAATACAATTATGTTTTAAAAAACAACATTCCATGCATAAACATCCATATCTGACTTCACCTTGAGGAGGAGGCATATTAAATTGCAGGTACTGGTGGATGATCTGAACAAGTTGGTACTCTGGATTCGCCTGTTCGCCCCAGCAGGTGGCAGTATCACGCAGCCAACGTGGTGTGTGTTTGCCTCGGTCAGTGCGATGATTAGAACGACCCAAACGAGGCACGCTTAAAGCTTGCAGGCAGACACCAAGGAACTCTATTTCATTTATTTCCAGGCCACAGAGGAGTACTGAGGGCAGTGGTGCAGAAAGGCTACAACTGGAAATCCGGACTATCTGACGATAGACTTTACAGGAGCTTATAATTACTGAGTCTAGAGCTAGTTATGTTCGTCGCTGTGCGCTCTTTCAGTGAACCCCTGATTTTGTGCATCTGCCGGAAAAACAAAAAAAAAAAGATTTGAACTGATTTGCATAAAGACTGTCTGATAGCACAAAGTCATTTAGTATATTACTTGGATTAGCTACAGGATTTTCCAGTGGTGGTGGACGTACTTTAGCCGCGTTTTCCCTCCTTCACTGGCGGCTGATAAGGCATATTGTGCCACCTTTTTCTTTCTTTAATTTTTTTCTTGTCCACGAAATCTGATTTGGCGTTCTAACAAAATGCGAAATCCGTCAATACAAAATTCACATTTTTATTGATTTGTTTCCGTACATTGTTTTTTCTTTAATATCTATCTATCTCTCTATATCTATGACAACTCCTCATATTATATTAGAATGAAACAGTACCATTTTCCATTGGATTGCTCGCATCGAAAATGGGAAAACTTGTATTTATTTATGAATTAATTTGTCAATTTTCCCCCACTCCCAGGTACAACTTCATCGAGGGAACCAAATTATTCATCGCCTATCTGAATGAAGTAGCTCAAATTAAAAAGACAAGTGTGTGATCTTTCTGTCTCTCTCAGCCTATCTCTCTCTCTCTCTATCTATCTATCTATCTATCTATCTATCTATCTATCTATCTATCTATCTATCTATCTATCTATCTATCTATCTATCTATCTATCTATCTATCTATCTGTCAGTGTGTCTGTCTGTCCCTCTGATTCGTGTATGTAGTCTTTTTGTTGAGGGTGTGTTCATCTCATACTCATACTCTGGTATTGTTGTATTTCTTTATGTTCCATAATATGAGACAGTACTGGGAGTTTGAGGATTAAAAGTTCGGTGAAAAAAAAAGCCTGTTTCCTTTTATTTTATTTCCCAAGGAGATATATATGATATTCTTTTTAGTGTGCGTTAATAAAAGGACAAAAGACCCACAAATACAGAGTTACTTTCGGCATGAAATGTTTATTGGCTATGCAGTTCAAACAGAATCCACGTGTTGTCGGCTTTTTTTTTTTTCTTTTTTAAGAAAAAAAAGATGTCCGTTCTTCGGATTCCAATATTGTACTTCTCTCATTGGGAATTTCAGCATACATTAAAACACTCCTTCGGTTTCCTGCCCAGCCTCTCTTTCAAACAATGATGGTCGTCAGTAAGTTGGGAGACTGTTTGATGCTGTGCTGCCGGTTGGGTTTCTCCTCTGCGCTCAATGAATATTTCCAGAACCAGAATCTGGTGTTTTTTCTAAAATGTCCCGACACCAAGGTAATTTATGTGCATTTCATTTGACAAGAAACAAGAACTTGACGTTGATCACTAAGTGGAGATGGCCTTGGAGCTTGCAAACAACCTAGATGACGTGTGCGTTGGAGTTGCATAAACAGGGAGATAATATGATTTGCATGCTTTGCATACAATATATAGAACCTGTCAATTTCTGAATGGATAAGAAATTGTAATTAGCATTTATAATATAGCAAAATTCCTATTATAGCAACAGAGATAATTTACTGGCCTCCTTTTCATATTTGGATTTTGTAGACAGTCAGAGAAATGTACTGACTCTTGGAAATTGCATTGACACAACATTCCCCTCCCTTTTTTTTGAATTTATGTGGAAAACGCATGGAAAATATTAAGGCGAAAGACAAAAAATACCAGGAAAGCGCATCATATAATGACGCTGCAAAAACACAATGCACACAATTAGATTTATATTTGAAAAAATATATAAATAAATGCAATGTTCAGCTGCATACAATGACCAGATATTTCTACAGGATTACAAACAATTTCGGATGTCATGTCTTGCTCGCGCAAGTGTCCACCAGACTGGCAGGAAGTGGTGAGGAGGAACCCTGGTGTTGTGAAGAAGCCGTGTCTTACACTCCACCGGCCTGATTCACAACACCAGCTGACCCTCCACACCCACACCCACACACCCACAGAGACTTGACACACACACAGCCACACTTGCACAAACACATGCACATCAACAAAGGTACAGCAAGGTCTGAAGGCGGCAGGAGAAGCTGCTGTTTAGTGACACTGGAGGTTGACTGCAGTGACAGAAACAAGCTACCGACAAGACAACATCTGGTGATTTCAAAAAGTGCAATAGAATGACTTCTCCCTGTGCCTTTTAAGCCTGAGACAACGCATTTGATCCAAAATACTTACCTCTGATGGCATTGCGTCTGACCGACTGCAGACGTTAAACTTCCGGCACAGTGTGATTGGACAGTGGGGGAGGATGTAGCGCTGCTGCAGGACACACTGCCTCCCCACTAGAGGGTTCTTCACAACCGGCAGCTCTCTCTTCCACTTACACACCCCTGAGTCCGACCACCTTGTTACACCTGTGCTGAATAAAGCAGAGACAAGAACACCGATGTATGTCAAGTAAACTGCTTTATTTCATCTTATTTACTTTTTGTTTTTTACACACAACGCACATCCAGCATCAATCATACTAGCAAGTAGTCTTAAACAAGCATGTGTTTACGCTGTGACACAAAAGACAGCCGTCAGACGAGAGGGTTCTCTGTTTGCTCCGCTTTTTATGAACTTCCTTCGGTATTGAGGACGCGCTTGAAATGTGGCTGAGAATAACTTTGTTTTTGTTTTTTGTCAAAGCTGAAATCATGTCACAGCAAAGTAGGTTTACGGTGAAAATTGCCTTTAAGTGCTGTTTCAAGGATTCAAGGAAACTTTATTGTCATACCAGCTCACCTTACTGTATGTGGTACGAAAACAGTATGAAAACAGCATGTCATACAAACCAGCAGGCAGACTCTGTACAGTTGCTTTGAAACAAGTGGGGAAAGAGTTTGGAGGCCAGAAATAATGCTATTCATTTGCTTTTTGGACACCAAAATGTTGAATTGTCCATGCAAGTAAAATACATATTAATTTAATTATGCAGAGAAGTGCTGCTTTTAGAATTTCACCTTGGCATAGGTAGCTTTGATAACTAGAAACAAATGTTTTATTTGTTTTCTTAATATTTTTGAGGCTATCGTGGTGAATTCCAGCTATTACAGCCATGACTGAGCTATTTCCGTTGAGGCATGAGGACCGGATTTACTGTTAGGATCATATTGACGATTGCTGGGGAAATTCAGTCAGCTTCCCGACAAGGAGCGAAGATGCTGAAACAAAGCTGGACTGACGGTGTGAACACATTTCAGCCAAAAGGACAAAGTTGCCCACAACATTTTATTTACGTGTAGCAGCGCTTATGCCAAGTCTGAGGGAAGCTTCAGTTTTGTAGATGGAGGTTCAAGTATGAAAAGAATCATTTTTAAAAATCGTGGTTGCTAAATATTCGTAGGTTGAAATGCTTCACAGTTGATGTCGCAAAACAAGGAGGGGACGTGTTTGGGTCGACATCAGCATGCTTAAGTGTCAGGCAGAGCTCTGCAAACAAAGGACTCTCTTAAGATCATGGATTTGAAAAAATAAGTTTGATGTTTGCATTTATTCTTATAGTTAGCGCCTCTGCCTCACATCGAGGTCTTAGCTCCGTTCCAACAGGGGGGCCTTCCTGGTGTGAGTTTGCATGTTCTCCCCCGTGTCTGCATGGGTTTCCTCCCACAGTCCAGAAACATGCAGAAGGTTCTTCTGAGTTTTCCACGACATGTGAATGAGAGTTTGAATGCCGGTATGTCTCTATGTGATCCGGGAATGAGAGTGAATTGATGGGTCTCTTTACGTGGGATTGGGTGGCCACTGGTCCAAGGTCAATATACCCAACACGTTTGTTGAAAAATTATTAAATCTATTGGTATCTTGAGTAGAGTTCGCTTTTTACTGACCACCTAATGTATGATGACACTATATCATAGTCTACTCTATCCTCACATTATGTATTGCAATTTGGATTGGGGTGCTACATGCCGAACATGTCTTAATAAGATTTTATTAAAACAAAAAAAATCATGAGAATTATACATAATTCAAATAGTTTGTCTTCATCTGCTCCTGTTTTCACAAAATGTACCATTTTGACAATATTTAATGTAAATATCTATTGGATTTGTGTCTTGATGTGCAGGTATTTGAATATACCTAATGATATGCCAGAAGCTTTCGACAATATTCTTCATGCACTCTTCAGATATTCACACCTACTCCACCAGGCACAGCACAGAGCTCTATCTTTCTTCCTGTAGAACCTCGGTCAATCAAAAAAGACATTTAGATACAGAGGCCCATCACTTTGGAACCACTTAGCTCCTACTCTGAAGACAATGTCCACAGTTGACTCTTTTAAAAAACAGTTAAAATGACGTTCATATCTAGAAAGATTTAAATGTCTGATGTCCACACAGAAATGTCGTGATCATCGCCTTGCCTGTTTATGCTTTGCCTATTCTTGATGTGACTTTTGGGGAGGTGGTCCTATCAGACCTCATGGTCTTCTCACTCTGTCCTGCACAGCTGTCTTTTGTTTGTTCAGTCATATTTTTGATACATATCTATGTACATGTGCGAATAAAATCAAAATCAAAAATCAATTCAAAGGTCATCCCTGCCTCCTGCTCATTGACAGCTGGCATAGACTCCAACATCCCATAACCCTGACTGCAGGATAAGCTGCAGAGATAATGAATGAATGAATGAATGAATGATCTAAATTGTGCAATCACGCTCATCCCTTTGTGCATATCCTGCTCCAGCCACCAGGGCGTTCAACTCAACTTCTTAATGAACCTCACAACCTGCGTCAGAGCCCATCAGGTGTGTGTGAACTGTATCCACTTATACAGCACTTTCACATCTTCTGGTTTCAAAGTACCAAACCCTAGACAGCCTCCACCCATTCACACTCATACACTAACGCACCGATGGTGGCAGAGCTAGCGTGCAAGGCGCTAACCCTATGGTCCGGAAATGACAGTTGTGTGTTTTACAAGAAAGCGCTTTTGCATATAAAATTCTTTAGAATGTTTAATTTGGACTATTTCGCATTTTACTGACTAGTTTTTGCACTAAACTGTACAGAAATCTCTGCTGCTACTGTCTCCTTTCAAATGACATACATTTACTGTATTTATACATTCATCCTTCCCACTCAGTACCAGTAGTTTGTATCTTTGAGCACTTTATACTTTATAGTTAATGTTTATTATTTTATGTTTATCGTGCACTTTATTGTCAATGTGCACTTTATTATTGTTTTGTCAGTGTCATGTCACCGTGGGAAAGTGGCAATCATCGTCTCGATTCCTCTGTATGTCTAGTACATGTGGAGAAATTGACCATAAAGCTGACTTTGAGTTCGACTTTTTATTGTCTATATTTGTGTCATGCAAACAGTTGCCTAGTAACACATTTAAACGGATTAAATTAAGAAACCCTCGGGGGTCTTAAGATCTGTTTGTTATTATCTATGGATGCTTTGCCATCCTTGGGGAATCGATAGACCGTGAGTTTGATTTGATTTATTTTTTTTAGATTTCCATAAGGCCAGTTGATAGGACATGACAGGAAACCAGAATTCTCATAGATGTTTCATCCTCTTCATCCGTCGTGGACAAAAATCAGCTATTTTTAAAACCGAAGTGAGAACAAAGACTTCCCCCCTGTCTCAAATTTGACCCAAGAAAATAAACCGCATATGATAAAAATAGGCCCCTTCCTTTGCAGAAGAGAAAAGTGACATCCCTCTACTGGCTACAGTCTTTTGTCATTTTCTTTTTATAGCATCCTAAATCAACACTGATAAAGTAAAAAGTTTTCTGCGAGACATCTTAAGGTATTGACTCTTTCTGGCTGAACGACTCATTAACAGGGAATGACATCACATGTTGTGGTTCGACCTCATTGGTTCATAATTCTGCCGCTGAGTGAAGTACTTAACCAGAAATGTACCGCTGCTCTTGCCGCAAAATGGGTTTTTAAGCGTCGCCTTTGACCCGTTCTATTAATTATTGCCCGGTCTTCCCGCCAGACCAATCTGGAAAAGGTTGGGTCATCACTAATTCCTCCATAAGCTGCCATGTCGCCCTCACCATAACATCCAGGAAGAAAACTAGAAGGAGAGAACTCCCTTTCCTGGTCGGAAAATTCGCCCCGAGGACGGGAGGAGATTTAACAAGTACTACAAATGTCGGGATTATGAGTCAGAGAGGAGTGTTTACGTGCCTGAAAGTGAGTGTGTGTAAGAGTTTGGTATCGTACAGTTTGAAAAGCAGCCTTCCAGGAAAACCATCAGCATCGTGGAAAAAAAATTGTGGTCATCAAAGATAATGGAGCAGTATTGAAACATCCCAGTAGCTTTGTAGGTTTAATGATTGGTGCGTTCAATTAAACCTCAGCGTAAAAAAAACCCCGACTTCCTCTTTGGAATGGGGAGTTAATTGCTAATTGTTCAATTTGTTGCCGATCTCGACACGACCGCTCACGACGTGTGGCGTTCTGAAACCATCAGCTGCGGCATTTTGACAGAAAATAGTGATGTTTAGCATTTTATATGAAAATCAGGGAATTTCAGTACTGGTTTCTTTTACCAAAAGGCACCGATGTTGACTGGCACTTGTTGTTGACCGCAAGAGTGGGGTCGCTGAAGTCGAAATGACTTCAAGCCATTTTTCTGGCGCTGAATCACGCAACATGTCATTGAAACTATCAATCTCGTTAAACCTCCTCTTTTTTTTAAGACAGAATTCCTCCGTTCGTTCATAATTTCCAACCCTTCCCATCTCGCCAGTGTTGTAGTTGAGACCATACTAACAAGAACAACCGCACGCCCGCTCGCACACACATATGAACAAACACATGCACATGTATGTGTTCAAAAAAGTCCCACTCCCGACCCATCGTGACTGCTTCTGGCGGGAGGAGGACATATACCTGGGGAGAATCCTTATCTCGATGGATACTGCATATTTGTGTATGTACACATATACATGTACATGTGCGTGCGTACGTATGTATAAACTCACACACAATCTCCAAGTTTGTTTATAAACGTATGAGTATTTACATTAAAATGACCAAGTCCGCAAGGCCAAGACAAAGCCTTGACCCTCGAAAGGTGGTCCAGAGACCAGCATCAATCCAGTACCCCAACACTATCTCTCACACCACTGTTTGTCCTCGGTCACAGTGCATTCGCCCTCCTCATCATTTGAGATCACAAGAGCCTGTTGAGATGATGTTCAGGACTTGCAGGCGGATGAGTGATGAAGGCCTTGAGTGTTCTTCTCGGTTTAATCTGCACTGAGCAATGTCAAGCAGCTCCTTTCACTCAGCGCCATCATATTCAAGCACTACTGTATGTTTACTACTGCATGTACATGTGTGTCTTTCATGCACACGTTCCTAAATTGTCAGTATATTAAAAAAAAATGATCGATCTCACTCTCTCGATATAAACTATTCCCATCTCATTCTCTGTGAATATATACTTATAAACATATATATACTTATATACCCAAAAAATACACACACACACACAATTAATTATGTATCTCATTCTGTATATACATTTTAGATACATCTCAATCTCTCTCTCTCTCATATTGCAACATATGTATACAGATACACACACACACACACGCACACAAACACACACATATATGTGTGTGTGTGTATTTTACATATATGGATTTATACAAATATATATATTCTTA
>CAAKHD010009760.1:106778-111778 GCA_901007705.1 Fistularia tabacaria | reverse complement strand
GCGTGGTCCTTTTGTCTCAGTCCCGATCTTAATTTGATCTTCTTCCCTTTTGTTCATTTGTTCTTTCAGCTTGCCACAAGGTTGGGGTACTTAGCCGATGAAAAATACAACGTCACCCTCTGCGGATGTGCCGTAACCTTAGACTTGAACTCAAATTTGGCTCGGGAGGGCAGATAAATGATCTCAGCGCATGTAGCGGCTGGGCCAAAAAACAAGGGCAGTAGCATATTGCAGCGTATGTAACCTGGACAACAAACATCATCTGGAGAAAGACCACTCTTCCGCCTCACAGGAAGAAGGTCTCTGGTTGATTCTGACAGGAGGCCTTTCTTTATGGAGTTTGCATGTCCTCACACAGTTCAAAAACACAGGAGGTTCATTCGAGACCCGAACAACACAGTTTCCTCCTCCATCACCCACAGCACTGGCTCGCCCCGGGGCTGTGTGCTTTGCCTCCTCTCGTTCACTCAGCTGATGTATGACTGCTCCACAAGACACCTGAGCTGTCAAGTTTGTGGACGAGACGGCAGTGGTTTGATGCATCGTGAACAACGGCGAGTCCAGTTACAGAGAGGAGGTGGAACACCTGGTGCAGTGGTGCAGAGATAACAACCTCTGCATCGATGCAAACAAAAGCGAGGAGATGGTGGTGGATTTCAGAAGGACCAGCGGCCACCCCACATCTGAGGAGTCGCTGTGGAAATGGTCTCCAGCTACAGGTATCTGGGTGTGCACATATCCAACGACCTCACCTGGAGCACCAACACTTCCTGGCAGGTCAGGAAGGCCCATCAGTGCTTCTACTTCCTCAGCTGCAGAGAGCTGGACTTGGGAGCCCGGTCCTGAGGAGCTTCTACCACTGTGTGGTGGAGAGCATCCTCTGCGACACAGTGTGGCACGACAGCTGCTCTGCTGCAGAGAAGAAGGGTCTGCAGAGGGCGATAAAGGCTGAGCAGAGGACGGTGGGGAGCAGCCTTCCCACCGCCTCGGACCGCGACACATCACGACGCAGGGGGAGAAGACTACGCATCATGAAGGACTCCACACATCCCGCACACAGACTGTTCCAGCCGCTCCTGTCAGGCAGGCGGTTGAGGAACATTCAGAGCAGAACCACCAGGCTCACAAACAGCTTCTTCCCAGAAGCTGTGAGACGGCTGAACTCAGGCTCACACACACACACTCTCTCACTCAGGCGCACACACACTCTCTCACACATACACTCTCTCTCTCTCTCTCTCTGTCGACCTGCACGACACACACTTTAAAAAATCTAGGTGCGATATTTCATTATCATAAGTGTGAGAATAATACAAAGTACCTCTTTGCTTTCACATGTAAACTCTGTGCTAAAAGGGCTTCTAACTTCAGTCTTACTTCCTTAGATGTTTAAATTTGCTCTTTGTTTTTCCTTTGCGCTTCTGTTTATTTTTATTTTTTTCAGGGGGAGGGGCTTGAAACAGTACCTGGGTACCATTTCCGCTGCACAAACTGCAAGGTGTGCCGATATGACAATAAAAGGACCTTGAATCCTTCCAATTGCCCGGTGAATGGCTTCATGTCTTTAACGGACATGTGAACGGTTATCTCCGTATGATGTTCGATGAGAAGGTGAATGGTTGTTTGTCTGTTTTTGTTGTGCGAAAGAGTGGCTGAATGGTGGAAAGTCCCTGTATGTGGCCCTGTGATCGACTGGCGACTAAATAAATAACTGAATATAACCGATGAATGAATGAAGGATTTACCAGGTCTACATAGGTAGATGCTATAGATGTACAGTGACATATAAACGACGCTCTGCTCGTGACACATGCACAAGGACGACTGGATTCTGGTATGAAACAGCTGGAATCATGCAGTCAAGAACCGGAAATAGTTGCAGTGGTCCAGCCACTCTTGTCAGTAACAGTAACACAGAGTGCATTGAATGGTGTGCAGGTACGCCTCTGTCACCCCCCAAATTCAAGTATTGTTGTTCAATCGTACTCTACATGAGAGATAAGAGCATCGTTTTCCAGTAGATCTATAGATTTCCATTTGTGAGGTAAAGTTCTTGTGGCAAATATCATGATACAGGAATTAAACCGCAGTCGTGCAACAGGACAGGGCAGAAGCAATTCATGAAATAAACATTTGTTTGCCCGACGAACCAAGTTCTATATTAGCCATTAACTGTCTATCCAGTTCTCGTATTGAAATCTAATTAGATGCTTTTTCCCCTCGACTGTAGATTAGATTTTATAATTTATCTCTGACAAAGAGCTCCATGCCAAGTGTTAAACGATGCCGTGTTGTACTTTGCCTCTCGCTCGCTGAGAGTCTGGCTGATGTACTACATCTTTTGGAGCTCCGCAGGTTCGTGACCACATTATACATCCAAATATATGTGAATGCATATATGTATGTATGCATCTACAGTATGAATGCTTTTATGGGTGTGTGTCTCTACATGTGTTTGTGTTTATATATGCATATGTACATACCGACACATACATACATGCATGCATGCAGGCATGTATGTATGTGTACATGTATGCTCGTTTGTATGTGAATATGTATGTATGGATGTAAGTACTTGCATCCAGTAACATTCCTGTCTTTTCCTCTTTTCTGTTCTGAGCGAACCGTCAGCCGAGCCATTTAGCGACGCAGCTCAGCCGCTATTTCTCTCCTCACCCTCCGTCCGCTCTCCATGCCACACCCAGTTCACACTACCCTCCCCGGGGTCCCATCCCCGCCCGCCAGAGCTATCCATCCTCCACCTGTGCTTACTCTGCACTACACCGAGATGCTGGCACAGAAAGATAAGGGAGTCCGGGGGGGTGTAGACTCCCCTGGCCGCTAGAGAAAAGCAAGTGGTTTTTTTTTTGTTTTGTTTTGTTTTTGATGGAGCTTCGCCCATTTTATTGGGATCAGTCACTCAGATGACAGCTGTCATTGGCTCCGATGATAGACGTCTTTCATTTCTGAAAGGACGGGGAGGACTCGGAGATGAAGGTTGCTGATACTCGCGAGATACTTGCGCACCACGGACGCCGCACTCACTCATCAAGACACATTCATCCCGTTGAAATCTACTTGTGCGCTCGACAATTACAGATTTCCTTTGAGGTTTACCCCCGTCTTTCACTTCTTTTCATTGTCTGAGCAGATGTTTTCCTATTTTTAGGTGCTCCTCGATATCAACCACGCCGCGATTATTCCGCGACTCCTGCGAGTGACGCACAGCTGCCAATTTCCGCTTTTTCACAGCCACCCGAGTGAAAATGGAATTAAAAAATGAAGAAGAAAAAAGAAATTCACCAGCAAGCTCCATCAGCCTCGGCCCTGAATGAGACGGATGCGCGGCAAAGTTTGACATGGGGGCTAAGTGACTGGCAACCGGCGAGATTGAGTCCGGTATTTTTCTGTCCCATCATAAAAACCCTTGCCTTATCTCAGGCGGAACAGCTGCTTTCTGAGGACGACAGGTGACAGAGATGATGGTGACAGCAGTCCTGCCAGCTAACACACCATCCTGCAGGGGTTCCTGGAGTCCAGGGAAAAACATCTCCGCCGGCTCGGAATTCCGCAAAGAGCTGCGCTGTCAAATCACCGGTCAGACAGAGGTCACAGCAGCCATTTTGGAGATGGGGCCGGGGGGTGGGGGCTGTACCTGCTGAGTTCGATCCTTTCTGGCGCCACCGTTGGGTGGAGCCTTTACTGACTCACCCCCCTTTTTAATGGTGGTATTTCTTTCAGCAATGCCTTGCAACCATAATTACTCAGGCGATACAATTCAATCCAATTTTGAGGAGTCCTTTGCTAGGACGTTTACAAGTCACAGTTGCACTGTAACTGCAGCATAGAAGAAGCACAATGCCTCATGTCGATCAACAAAATACTTATTGTTACGTTTACAATTTCTTAAAAATTGACTTAACCAAACAAGAAACCCAATGTGATATTCTGAATGACATTGCAGGATTATTAAATCTAATAACGTTCTCATATAATTTGTCACATCATTTAATTGAATGAAATAAATGTCAAAAACTGGGAGGCTCCGATTAGCCCTAAATCACAGATAACCTGATAAGAATTAACATCAGAAACATTTTTGATGTCAAAGTGCTCTGTACTCAAAGGGAGAAATCCGCCCATAAATGAGAAAGCAGTGCTCTATCATCAAACTGTTGAAAGAAAAAAAGAAATACAGAATCCACTGCCCCGGCTAGAACCATGCATCAGCCGTGTAGTTCAATCTTTAGGATATGGAAATGTGACTGGTGAAACCGACAAGCCTGTCGTGTCCTGAAAAAAATGTCCCTAATAGGTATTTTGGAGGCCGCAGTGTGTGCCACTGATTATCTCGCAGAAATAGTGTACCCAGTATTCCATCCGGAGAGGTTGATGGGTTTTAGGAGTGTGGGAATCTATTGGATGTGGCGCCGAGGAGACTTTCAGTTGCACGCTTTAAAATAGAATATAAAAAAACCAACCTGGTCCACTCAGCTATCAAACTCATCGATGAACACCACGCTCAGAACTCCAGTAAAATATGATTGATAGAGCCACGGAAATGTCTCTGCTGTCTTCTAGTCAACTCTAGCAGTATTTATCATATTAGTTCCTAATTGTTGCTCACATATTTTCTTTTCTGTCTACATCCAGGTGATCTGACCTCCTCCCTGTATGTACCTGTTTTAAAAGAGATTTCATGAAGCCTAATGCCACTGGCCAGTGTGATGTACAAACATAGACAAATTGACATGTCTAGGTACAGTCAAGCTAATATGCACGCAGAGTTACTTAAGAGTAGTGATAATCACACAACTCTCATTGCTTTTTTTTATTTGCACTTTATTATTATCTTTTATTTTCTCTTAATTATTTTCTTACTTTATCTTCCGTTCCTCGAGCACCGTTTGGTGCCACAGTGAAGATGGGAAAGATATTTTGACAAAAAGAAAGGGTCTGGGCTCAGCAGTACCGCTGGTTCCGGGGAGAGCGAAAGAAAA
>CAAKHD010009760.1:96778-104278 GCA_901007705.1 Fistularia tabacaria | reverse complement strand
GCACAAGTACAACCGTATTAAGGCTGTGGCGTCATTGGCTCACTCGCAACAGGTGTTCTACAGAATTTCATCTGCGAAGAAGGAGAAAAGGAGTGTGTGTGTGTGTGTGTGTGTGTGTGTTTGTGTGTGTGTGAGATTGTGTACGTGTTCGAAACAGATTCAGCAGTTCTTGACCGGTGCCCTTTTAAGCTCTGGATGTTTGGCAGGCGTGTCATACTGCAGCCCATGGGGTGCAGCAGCTCTGAACCAGCTGGCAACCACAGAAAGACCGGGCGGCAACGAGAGGGAGAGACGAGCAAAGACAAGAAAAAAAGAAGAACAGACGCGCGGAGAAATGCAGGTTAAGAGACAGAGGAGGTGAAGAGAGAATAAAATCGAATTGAAGAAGAAAAGAGAAACCTTCACACATACTTGAGCAGATATCCCTAGAAAAGACAACATCTCATTTTGACTGTGGGTGACAAACTGTCTCCTCGCCCCCTCGGAGGAAACACCGCTGCGGGACCCAATCATCTGCGGACACAATCGACTCGAATTATTTTATCATTTTGTTAATCGGCTTCGACGTGAACTTGCGTTCCCTCATCCTCGCTCCCAATCGTTGTAATCAGAAGGTAACCCCCTCAAGGCCGATCAGCGGCGGGAGTTACTTGGGACTGCATTAAAAGATAGCATCTGTAATGAGACTGAGCTGTGGCTTTTACCCCATTCAGCCAACACAAGAGCTCATCATATTAATCCTAATGCAAAGCTAATGGAAGAAAAATAAAATCTGATTCAACAATTAATCCCATGAGCACAGGAGCTGCAGGCTTGGGTCAATAAGTGAAAGTGTATCGATGCACTTATCCAGTGATGTCATTTGCTGATATCTCTATCGATCTATCTATCTATCTATCTATCTATATCTATATTTATATCTTTATCTCTATCGATCTATCTATGTAGATATACATACAGTGTATTTGAAAGTGTGCAAATTGCAAGCTGAACATTTCTACCAAGCAGCTGCACGTAAAGAAGGAAGGGATTATCAGTATTTGAAGTTAAATAATGCCTGTCAATGAATTCATGATATCCAGGGGATGAGAGAAGATGCTCAGGAGTATTGGCTGGATTTAATTGGTTGCTATGGTGTTCCACGCAGTGTGGCTGTTAACTCTCTCCCTCTCACTCTATCTCGCTGTTTGTGTGTGTGCGTCTGTTTGTGTGTGTGTGTGTGTGTGTGTGTGTGTGGGTGTGTGTGTGTGTGTGAAATGTAATGAAGCCTGGCAGTCATGCAGTCATAGTGCGACATGACCAGATAAACAGAGGGACTAAAAGACTAACTAAATAAATAAATACATGAAAAAAATAAATTAGATAATATTTAATTTAATTTAATTTAATTTAATTTAATTTAATTTAATTTAATTTAATTTAATTTAATTTAATTTAATATATTCTATTCTATATTCTTCTATTTCATACAGTTCTTGTGAGGGCACAAATAGAGTTTTCTCGTCACCAATGTCATGAGCAATTCCACGTCCAATAATTCATCCTTATAGCTTTATCATTCCTGAGTCCGCGCGCCGCCAAGTAAAAACAGAAGAGATACAAGACGCATGTGATTCGCTTGTAGCGGCCTTATATTTGCAGCTCGGCAGGTTAGACTAAGCTTGAGTGAAATAATTTTGATTAAAATCTAAAATGTTTTTGAAAATCTCAAGTTAAAGTTGAGTTAAAGTTATCTTCCCTTTCCGTGCACCAAGTCTTTCGCGGAAACAAATCAGGTCAGGAAGTGCCGAGGCGATCTCAGAAGACCAACCTGATTGAGGACAAGCCTCGCACGGAGGCTTCGCCACTGAGGGGAAACAGAGGTGTGCCGTGGGCCTACTTTAGTCGTCCTAACCTTGGCTGATCGCAAAAAGCGCAGCTGTGCTCACACGTGAAACGAGATCCATGAGTATAAGCAGAATTCCACACAAACATAATTCAAGATATTTCATAATGTCTGGTTGGAACATGAACTTCACACAAAGTTTGATGACTGATGAGCCATTGGTGAAGGAAGGGTCAAAAGAATGAAATGAACAAAAATACAGTCATGTGACCATGAAGGTACCCTTATTCATTGCTGATCCAATGGCCGTGGGAGGACAACCTATCTGCTGTCTTGAAAGGGCCCGAGAGCCCGGCCTGCAAAAAGATCACAAACCTCAGAGTCATTCATTCATCTGGTGAAGAAGAAAGAGTTTTTCGAAGTTCATCTCACACACATACGGTCTCAGAACACTTTCAGACCACATTACATCCACCCATTCGCACACGAGCACAGGCTGCCGAAGTGCTGAGCAAGGCGCTAACCGGACCGGAGGGATGACTGCTCTACCAGCTGTGCCATGCCTGCCCGCAACATATTACGTATGTCTTTGCATAAACACATACATGGTCAATATATATGAATTTAGCGTAATTAATCCCTTATTATCTAAATGCATCTATGCATATATACATATGCGAATATATATACACACACACGCATATGTATGTACACATACGCATATGTGTATACACACACACAAACACACATATGCACACACGTATGTATGTATATACATGGCTGGATTAAGTGGTTGCTATGGTGTCACACACACGCACACACATATATATGTGTACATTTTCCTGTATTTACTGGAGATAGTATGATAGATATTCAGTCTAATATTTCACCTATTATCTAGGTATGTATAGATATATGTTTGTATATAATTGTCTTTCTATCTATGGATGTAACTATCTATGTATCTATCTATCTCTCTATATATTATATTTATAATTGATATGCATGGATGTAGTGTAATAAATCACATATTTTCTTTAGGTGAAGCAAAATTGGCCGTTGGACGCATGGGTTTGCATTTTTGCGGAGTCTTTATTGACCCACAGGGTTGTCATTCACCCGCACGGCACGGCTGGGCTGAAATCTATTTACAATCGGCCTGGAATTCATCCACAGCTTCCAGGTGCATCACAACATCAAGCGGCTCAGGGATAGGCAGCTGCCGCCTCTGGACCAGAGGACGGAGAGGCTGCTGTGAGGCATCAGCTGAGTGGTAGGTTCAATCATTTAGTGCGTTCACGAGTACGAACTTAAGAATTTCGTAAGTATGAAAATAGACTAAACGGTATATGCGTGTTTCGGTTATTTTTGCGGGCAGGCGGACATACGGGAACGAGGGTTCGAATACATTCTGCTCGGAATGGCTGTAATAAAATGCACTGCATCCCTGGGTGATGATATACTGCGATCTACAGTGTACTACTCCACTACATTTAGAAACACTTTAGTCTTCCAAGTTGTGATGAATGGCTTCAGCTTTGACTGCAGGTGTAGTGCAAGGAAATCATGAGAACAGGGCCTCGTGGGGGCGGTGGTGTTGCATCGGAGGCTCCGTGCACAGCAGCCGCCCGACATGAAACACACACTCCACACAGGAGCGGTGGCCCGAACCAGCAACCCCGATCCCCATTGTGCCGTCCCTCTGCTCTGTCAACGGTGCACCCAGTTAAAATGCCATTAGCGCTCTTCTCATTGGAGGCCGAAATGTGCTGCGGTTTTCCTCCAGACTCACAGAAGTCATTGACAGAAAAACAAAGTGATCTCTTTCATCCGTCATCTGACTGATCAAGCAAACCCTTATTATTTTTCCTGAATACGCACTTGTTGGGGAATTTCACCCGTTTACTTTCGGTGCTCAGTGGTGACTACATACAAGTTCTGGCTGTTCTGGTCTCACACTTTTGCGCAATTCTATTCATGTGAGCACAGCGAAAACCTCGCTTCACATGTCTGACAGGACACAGGATCTGGACCATGGATATGATTCAATCCTATGACAATTTGTGACGCGGGGTTGGTGATACCAAACAACCCGATCCCCGCTTCCCCGCCCTCGACCCAAACTAGATCAGTGTTCTGGGACCGGTCAGAGACTGCGAATTAAAAAGCAAAAAAGATAAAAAAAAACAAGAAATAAAATGGCTGCCATACTGCCGTAGGGATATGACCGCCGTTGAAAATGATCACATTTAAAGATGTGCTGAGTCACCTCCATACAAAGATCAGGAATCAGAACAAGAACAGGAATAGAAGTAGCAAGGAATAATGAACAGTCATTAATTTACCCGTCTATTTGTTGTCATACCCTTTCAAAATATTTTCTGTACCATTTGTATTCGCCCAATTCTCTGTCATGTGACCCTGAGGGGAACGTTGTTGTGTCTATGTGGTGAACGCGGCGATCTGTGCCGAAGTACAAGTCGCTCTGATTGGTCAGTGACGGGTTCTTTGAGAAAGAAAACGGAGGTTATTTGGACAGCGCAAGGCTAGGCACATTAAGATAATTTGAGGGATGTGTAGTCGGAATTTTCAGTCAATTATAATCATCATCGCTTCACCAAAGCTGCGAAGGGGTTTCCGAAGAAACGGTCAAGGCTTTGGAAAAAAACCAGTTCAGATGTTTTTCGTTGCTGCAGTTTAGACACGAGGCTGGGAAATATTACCAAGCCGAGAAGCCGGCAAAGCAAGTTGTTTTTTTTTTTGCTTTGTTTTTTTGATCCACTTGTATGTTATGGCCATCCTCCCTGGTTGTGTGCGTTGAGCGCATTGACATGCTTTTATTTTAAGCAAATCTTGCGGTGTGTCTTGCTAAAAAATCCCTCTCTCCTCCATAAGGAAATGAGGATATGGAATTAGGACAGCCTCGAGCGGAGATTAGAAATAGAAAGACGAGGCTCCAGTTTGCTGGATCGGAATTACCTTGGCCTCCCCTGACATAAAGGCGCGTGGGTGTCACATGCACATTTTAATTTTATTTTTGTTTAAAGAGACACGTCGCGATTATCGGACAACTTCGAAAAATCGCTCGGCTGGAACGGAGGGTCAAAGATCATCCCTGCCTCGGATGAGAATCGTTGTTGCGGGATCTGGAAGGGAAAGGAATTTTTCGCCAACTGAGGCGCGACTGTGTCCCCTATGACACTGCTCTCTGACAGGCTCCATTTATGAATTAGAGGTGGAATGTTCTAGTCCCCCCACCCCCGACCGGTCTTCAAATCAAGACATAAAGATGGTGAGGCTGAAGGATGGTGGGCCACTCCTCTGACACCATGTAAAAATGGGTCAAAGTGGGAGAATTGCAGGGTGGGGGCGCCGGCGATGAGGACAAGCCCGTATTCTCTCGTCTTTTCTGAATCCCACGCACACGCGAACACGCACGAACGCAGAAGTGCATGTGAGCCAACACTGATAAGACCCGCCAGAAACTCTATTGCTCAATTAATGTCCGGGTTTTATCTGGATTTAACATACCTGCCATCCTCAGCTGGAATGAAAGCCTGCCCCACCCCTGCTTTCCACCCCCCAACCCCCCTGCCTTCTCTAAGTACTTCAGTGCAGTATGTGGGATTATGTGCCGTCGTAATAACTGCCGTGTTAAAAAAATGCAAAAAAGACCTGAACTTGACTTGATTTGGCTTAAATGCATAGTCTTTGCTGTTTTTTGTTTTTTTTTCTTTTCTTTTTAAAAATTTGCACTGCTATCATATTCAAATTACCACAATGGTGTATTTTTAGGGGGGGGGTTGTGGGTGTGCTTTTTATTACGAATTTGCATGTTGAGTTTTTGACAGGGGTTGTAGCAGAGAGGGGAAATGCAGTGAACTACAGTACCTTTGCAGTCGGAAACAGCGGGGGAAACTGCTGACATTCTGATGGCAGCTACTGCTCTCTCTTGCCCGACAGCACCCTAAATCCCCCTGTTCCGAAGCATGCCGCGTGAAATCCATTTACTACAGAATCCTGCGGAGAAACTTGTCATTCAAAAGATGCCCCCCCCCCCAAAAAAAAAAAAATATGGAAGATGGAACGTACATTCTCCGTCTGCTGTGTCTCAATGTGTCTCTTTGTCTGCTGTTCGATTGATTTTGTGGGGAAAACAACTAAGAGTGGTGAGTGGAACGCAGGGTTAATGTCTCATAAAAGGTGCCAGGAGACTTCTCAGCGTCTGAGTCCCCGGGGAATCGGTATAGCGACATTTATTTATTCATTTAGTTATTTACTTATTGATTTATTTATTCATTTACCTCGTGCAAATGATTTATTATTTGTAAATGCTTATTTTATTGTTATTACATATGATTTATTATTTTTCTTTATTTTCATTTATTAATTGATTGTGTGATTTATTACCATTAGTATTTTTTATATAAACATGAGATTGCGGTTGAAATTTGGAAAATATACACGTCACCCGCGTAATGGTGACATTTGTTCAATGTCTAACCAGTGCACAAAGTGAGATCTTTGTATCAGTGCATTTTCACATCGGTTTCACGATTCCGCAATTCATTCTATTTCATTTTATTTTTTTCTCTTCCTGTTTGCCCGCACTCTGCAGCGACTGGGTATTGGATTTTAGAAACTAAGCGTTGTCTATAGAGCTGAATGACTCATGCCTTCTCGCAAGAATGCTGCTGGCAGACAAGGCTCCACGGTGAGCCCACCCGGTCTCTGGATTCAATGGCATCTCTTTTGTCTGAAAAAGATAGAACTGCTTCGGTAAAAAGAAAAAGAAAATCATTCTTTTTATCCAAGAAGAATTTTAAATAGATAAGCACAGTTACAAATACAGCTTTCTGATTTGGACAGAATTTGCAAACGGCACTTAAATATAAGATAAGATAAGATAAGATAAGATAAGATAAGATAAGATAAGATAAGATAAGATAAGATAAGATAAGATAAGATAAGATAAGATAAGATAAGATAAGATAAGATAAGATAAGATATCTTATGTTATATCTAAGTAGCGTCTGCAAATTCTCACCAAATCAGAAAGGTGTTTAATTGTGCTTTTGTTTTGTTATCTGTCGAGAAAAAGCATGAAGACTAGTTTTATCCAATCAGAAGTGGTCCTGATGGGAGCTTGTGTGTGTGTGTGTGTGTGTGTGTGTGTGTGTGTGTGTGTGTGTGTGTGTGTGTGTGTGTGTCAAGCTTGACTCTCCATTGCTATTTTAGGTCTGCATGCCTTTGTGCGCCACCTCGATCTGTGCCAAACAAAGGGCTGCAACACTTGCGGTCCGTACGGCAGGGCTAAGGGGGGTTGGGTCGGGAGGAAGAGAGAGATGTGGCTTGTATGTCTGTCTGTGTTCAGTTCAAGCATTTCTCTACATGTGTGTGAGTGTGTGTTGGGGGGGTATAGCAGCAACCAGGCGTGTGAAAACGCTCTGCACCGGCTCTTCCTCCTCCGTTCTCCTTCACCCCGGTTCCTTTGTGCTATTTTTTTTTTTTTTTTTTCAATTTCTCTCCACGGTCATTTTTCTCCTTGGGCTGCTGGTCGTCACCTCATCAGTAAACCTTCCAACCTTCCTTCCACCCCCCCCCCCCCCCCCCCCCCCCCCCCCCCCCCCCCCCCCCCCCCCCTCTGTTTTGCTGTCTCCCGCAAAAACCCTAAA
>CAAKHD010009760.1:59423-81762 GCA_901007705.1 Fistularia tabacaria | reverse complement strand
ATTTAATTGTTTATTTTTTTTTCACTGCAAGAATGGAGAAATTTTTGGGGGCGGGTCCTGGTGGAAGGCCCAAAACATGTGTGTATGGGTCAGTGGGTGTGGGGGGGGGGGTAAGAAAGGGTAGAGGGGGTGAGCAGGGAGGGAGTTGAGCTTCCTTACAGCCTGGTGGATGAAGCTGTCCTCGAGTCTGCTGGTCCTGGCCTGCTGGTCCTTCCTGATGGCAGCAGACTGAAGAAGCTGTGGGACGGATGCAAAGGATCATCTACGATACAGAGGGCCTTGCAGGTGAGCCGGGTGTTGTAGATGTCCTGGTGGGAGGGAAGAGGGGCACTGACAATCTTCTCAGCTTCTCTCACTATGCGCTGGAGGCACTTGAGGCAGGATGCAGTGCAGGCAATATACCACGCTGTGATGCAGCTGGTCCGGATGCTCTCGATGGGGCCCCTGTAGAAGGTGGTCATAATGGGGGGTGGGGCTCTGGCTCTCCTCAGCTTTCGGAGGAAGTAGAGATGCCGGTGTACTTTCTTAGCCAGCGATGCAGTGTTCGTCGTCCAGGAGAGGTCCTCTGACACATGCACACCCAGGAACTTGGTGCTGCTCACCCTCTCCACCAGGGCACCGTTGATGGTTAGAGGGGTGTGCTGATTGCACTCTCTCCTGAAGTCCACAACAATCTCCTCCGTCTTCTCCATGTTCAGAGAGAGATTGTTAGCACCGCAACACACGGCAAGGTGGCTCACCTCGCTTCTGTAGTTGGTCTAGTCTCCGTTGTTGATGAGACCGACCACAGTTATATTGTCCGCATACTTGATGTACCTGTTGGAGTTGTGCGTCAGTGTGCAGTCGTGTGTCGGCAGCGTGAATAGAAGGGGGCTCAGCACACATCCTTGGGGAGCCCTGTGTTCACAGTGATGGTACGGGATGTGTTCCTGTCGACCCGTACTGCCTGCAGTCTTCCCGTCAGGAAGTCTAACCACCGAGGCATCGAGCCCCAGCCGGTCCAGTTTATGGGTGTGCTCCTGGGGGATGATCGTGTTGAATGCTGAGCTGAGGTCGACGAACAGCATTCTGACCGATGAGTCCTTAGTGTCCAGGTGCGTGAGGGCTGAGTGGAGGGCGGTGGAGATGGCGTTATCGGTCGAGCAAATCATCCGATATGTGAACTGGTAGGGATCCAGGGAGGGTGGGGAGGGCAGACTTGATGTGCTCCAAGACTAGCCACTCAAAGCACTTCATGAGGATGGGAGTGAGTGTAACTGGGCGGTAGTCATTGAGAGAGGAAGGGGACGACTTCTTCGGGACTGGGACGATGGTTGTAGCTTTGAGGCATGTGAGAACAACAGTTTGACTTGGCAATGTATTGAATATGTCCGTGAGGACATATGTGAGTTCCTCCGCACCGTCTCTCAGAACACGACCAGGTATGTTGTCAGGACCCGGGCCTTTGCATGCGTTGATCCTGCCAAGGCATCTCCTCATGCTGTCCGGGGACAGTGCCAGTACCTGGTCGCCGGGAAGGGGTGTTGTCCTCTGTGCAGGGGTGCTGTTTTGTACCTCAATGCGAGCAAAGAACTCGTGCAGCTCATTCAGCAGAGAGGTGCGGTTGTCGAAGGTCCGTGGTGCAGGCGTGTAGCCCTTGAGGGTCTGTAACCCCCGCCACAGGCTGCGAGTGTCTCTGCTGCTGCTGAAGCAGGGGACAATCCTCCTTGACTACTGTCTTTTAGCCTTCCTAATTCCAAGGGACAGGTTGGGCCTGGCTGCCCTCAGGCCAACCAAGCTCCTGAAAGTAGTATTCCGAGCCTTCAGGAGCCCGTGGGCCTCCCCTGTCAGCCAAGGTTTCTGATTGGCCCAGACAGTGATGGTCTAGGTGTCTGTAACACATCCGTACCTGCCACACCCGTACCTGCTTGCAAACTGGTCTGGTGACTTTGAGTAGTCTTTCTGCTGGCATTGGCATGGCAGAGATGTGATCAGAGGCACCAAGGTGGGGAGGGCCCTGCAAGCTCCTTTCTGGGTGGTGAAGATGTTGTCCAGAGTGTTGTTTCCTTGAGTGAGGAAGTTAAAATGCTGGAGTATGTTGGGGTATACATTCTTTGGGTCAGCATGATTGAAGTCCTTCTCTTCCTCTTGTGCCGGCTGTGGCGCTTCCACGCCCGGCGAGATGAAGGAGTAGGTCGCAGTCCTGTAACACTGCAACGAGCCCATAATTTAACTTTGTTGTAAAACTTCTGCCAATGGAAATCAGAAGCTCCCGGTTGTATGCGCGTCTTGTGACAAACAGGACAGACGAAGACGAACAAAAACGCTGCAATTCACTAGACGAAAAACACGAAAACGCCATTTCTCTGAGACAGAGAGAAGACGCTGCATGTGCACACGCCGCCATCTTGGCTTTGTAGAAGTGTCCATGAGAGCTTGTGGTAAAGTTTCTGTCTATATAATTCAACAGAATCTTAGAGAGTGAGAGGATGCCTAAGCAATGGAGAAGTGTGATGATGCCCATTTTTAAGAATAAGGGAGATGTGCAGAATTGGGGTAACTATAGAGGGATAAAAGTGATAAGCCATACAATGAAGTTATGGGAAAGAGTAGTGGAAACTAGACTGAGAGCAGAAGTCAGCATTTGTGAGCAGCGGTATGGCTTCATGCCTAGAAAGAGTACTGCAGATGCAGCATTCGCTTTTGAAATGCTAATAGAAAAGGTCAGAGGGAGCTGCATTGTGCTTTTGTAGACCTCGAAAAAGCATACCACAGGGTGCCGAGAGAGGAACTCTGGTATTGTATGGCTAAGTCTGGAGAGGCAGAGAAGTATGTTAGACTGGTGCAGAACATGTATGCAAGCTGTGAGGCAGCGGTGAGGTTTGCTGTGGGTGTAAAGGAGAAGTTCAAGGTGGAGGTGGGACTTAATCAGGGATCAGCTCTGGGCCCCTTCTTGTTTGCAATGGTGATGGGCAGGCTGACAGATGAGGGTGGACAGGAATCTCCATGGGCCATGATGTTTGCAGATGACATTGTGATCTGTAGTGAGAGCAGGGAACAGGTTGAGGAACATCTTGAGAGGTGGAGGTTTGCTCTGGAAAGGAGAGGAATGAAGGTTCGTCGCAGCAAGACAGAATATATGTCTGTGAATGAGAGGAACCCGGTTGGAACGGTGAGGCTACAGTGAGGGGAGATCAAGAAGTTAGAGGATTTCAAGTACAAGGGTCAACAGTCCAGAGCAACTGAGATTGAAGAAAAGAGGTAAAGAAACGGGTTCAAGCAGGTTGGAATAGGGGGGCGAAAAGTGTCAGGGGTTCTTTGTGATAGAAGAATATCAGCCAGAATGAAAGGAAAGCTGTTCAAGACGGTGAGACCAGCAATGCTGTATGGTCAAGTAACAGTGGCAATGACAAAAAGACAGGAGGTGGAGCTGGAGGTCGCAGAGATGAAGATGTTGAAGTTCTCTTTGGGAGTGACGAGGATGGAGAGGATCAGGAATGACTCCATCTAATGGACAGCATATGAATGAAAGGAAAGGCGTACAAGACAGTGGTGAGATCAGCTATGCTGTAGGGTTTGGAGATAGTGACAATGATGAAAAGACAGGGGACAGAGATGAAGATTTTGATGTTCTCTTTGGGAGAGGATGGAAAGGATCAAAAATGAAACCATCAGAGGGACAGCACATCTTGCATCATGTTTTGGAGAGAAGGTCAGAAAGCCAGACTGAGATAGTCATGTACAGAGAAGATATAGGGGCTATATTGGTAGACAGATGCTGTAATTGGAGCTGGTCTAGAGAACGACCGAAGAGAAGATTTGTGTACGTAGTGAGAGAGGAGAAGGTTGATTCCCTGTGGCGACGCCTAAAGGGAAAACTGAAAGTTAAAGAAGAAGGTAAAAATGCTTATTATGTTGGTTTGCCAAAATAACAAAGCTTGCTTTTTTTTGTCACATAAATGCATGACGTCATTTCAACTGAAATCTTCAAAGTCTTCTTCATCTATCTTCATCCTACCTGGAATTTGAAGTCACACTTACTCATGTTCTGAGGCAGTGGACTTGAGTGTTCTTATCAGGTGAATAAATGGTTGAAATTGTGATTTCCACTCAAGCCAAACAGTTGAAACCTATCAGGCGTGTTGTGGCTCAGTTGGTAGAGTGGATGTCCCTCCAGTCAGTATCCCTCCGTTTTGTATTCCTGGCTCGTCCTGCTTGCATGCCAAGGTGTCCCTGGGCAAGACACTGAGCTGCCAGTTGCCCCCAATGGCCTGGCTGGCACCGTGCGCCAGTTGCTCCCGATGGCCTGGTTGGCACCTTGCACGGTAGCTCTGCTGCCATCAGTGTGTGAGTGTGCGTGAGAATCGCTGAATGGAATCCAGTGTAAAGTGCTATGAGCTCGTAAGGTGATGAAAGTACTACATAAGTAGAGACCATTTATACTACACTTGCAATCTTTTGTATAAGTCAATCTATTCAGCGGTGTTGGAGAGGAGGGTCCACCGGGTCGTTGAACCTTGAATTCTGGAGGAGCAGTGTTGTTTTCTCCCTGGTCGTGGAACAATGGACCAGCTTTATACCCTCGAGGGGGCATGGGAGTTTGCCCAACCAGTCTACATGTGTTTTGTGGATCAGGAGAAGGCATTCGACCGTGTCCCACGGGCAATCCTGTCGGGGGTGCTTTGAGATTGTGGTTCTCCAGCTCTCACTGGAGCGGTTCGCAGCCGAATGTGAGGCAGCCGGGATGAGGATCAGCACCTCCAAGTCTGAGACCATGGTGCTCAACCGGAAACGGGTGGAGTGCCCACTCCGGGTCGGGGAAGAGGTCCTGCCCCAAGTGGAGGAGTTCAAGTATCTCGGGGTCTTGTTCACGAGTGAGGGAAGGATGGAGCAGGAGATCCACAGGTGGATCGGTGCAGCGTCTGCAGTGAGGCGGACTCTGTACCGGTCTGTCGTGGTGAAGAAGGAGCTGAGCCAGAAGGTGAAGCTCTCAGTTTATCAGTGAATCTACGCTCCTGCCCTCACCTATGGTCAAGAGCTGTGGGTAGTGACCGAAAGAACGAGATTGTGGATACAAGCGTCCGAAATCTCGACAAGGTGGCCGGACTCTCCCTTATAGATAAGGTGAGAAGTTCGGCCATCCTGGAGGAGCTTGGAGTAGAGTCGCCGCTCCTCTGCATAGAGAGGATGAGTTGGCTCGGGCATCTGACAAGATGCCTCCTGGACGCCTCCCGGGGAAGGTATTCTGGGCATGTCCATCTGGGAGGAGGCCACGGGGAAGACCTGGGACACGCTGGAGAGACTATGTCTTTAGACTGGCCTGGGAGCGACTTGGGGTCCCCCCAGAAGACCTGGACCCTGTGGCCGGAGGGAGGGGGAGGGGGGGGGGAGTCTGGGCCTCCCTTTTGCGGCTGCTGCCCCCGCGACCCGACTTTGGATCAGTGGCAGAAAAAGGATGGATGGATGAGTTGATTTCAACATTTATTCCTTCTTACATCTTCCTTCAAAGCAGGCTGATCATCTTGCCGTATGTGAAGATCTCACTGATTCCGCTCTGGTTTAACAGCTCTAAATTCCTCTTTAGCTACATGGGGCATCAGGGAGTTTAAGGAATGTGAATTTTTTGGGGGGGTGGGGGTCATAGAACAGGTATAGATGGAGAACTTATTGAAGAAGTGAGTCAATTTTATACCTAATCTTTGGCAGTTCTGAAAACGCGGGCAATATCATGACCAAGAACACTTGTGGGCGGCATCCCAGTGCTTAATGTATGGATTCACTGAACTGCTGAATGAGCCTGATATTACTGGTTTTAGGTATGGTTATGATTCTGTTATTTGCCTTTTTATGCATCGAGAGAAAATTAAATAAATAACTGTAAAAATAGAAAAACTGTTAAGCCTTGGATGGCTTTAAATATCAGACGGCGTATGTCATCCTTAGCCACTTACAAACACAGAGTATGAAAATCTGTTGTTCCAGAAGGGATCAAACTTTTTTTTTTTTTTTTTGTTACTGAAAGTATGTATAGTTTTCTTTAGAAAGCGGCAATAGTGACACACTTACCTGATGTCACATCAGAAGAGAGACTTTTTGATCTTGTCAATTCCCAGCGGGCATCAAGCTGAGGTCTGCAGTACACTGAATATTTTCAGCTCTGAAAATCTTTTCTTTGGACGTTGAACTTCATAAATTCTACCGATCTAGAGTAATTAAAGCCAAAATTGAAAATTTAAATCTTGTGGACAAAGTACACCAGTGATATGTCTGCATTTTTTCATGCGCTCTGATATTTTCACGTTTTGAGTGGTTGTGATTGTATATTTCTGAATGAATATGAAGTGGAAGTATTTATGTAGTGTATGTATGTAATATGTAGTAGAATACTATGAAACTGGATGCCAATTGTTTTATTTTACTGCTTTAACAAATTGTTACACACTGCTTGGACTTCGTACAATTAATTTACATTTCTAAAACTTCACATTACCACGGGGATTGTCATGTAACTGGAATTTTAAAAAAACAAATACTGACATGCGGGTAGCAAGGCGGTGCAGTGGTTAGCGCTGCTACGTCACAGCACAAAGGACCCTGGTTCAATTCCGAACCTTTGTGTTGAGTTTGCAATGACTCCCTGCGTCTGCAAAATCTGCAAAATATGCAAAATCGCCCCGATGTGAGAGTGAGAGTGGGAATGGTGGTCTGACTACGCGACCAGTCCAGGGCGTACCCCGCCCCTCGCCTGATGGCTCCAGCATCCCCCGTGACCCTAAGCAGGATAAGCGGCAGATAATGGAAGGACGAATGAATACGGGAATGTTTCATCTTGGGACAGCTTCACACCCAGATTATGAGGTCCAGATTTTCCTGTAATCTAATATTTAAAAACATCACAATAGGTCTGAAAGGTTTCTTGAACAATGGTAGCGACCAAATTACCAACATTTTGTCTGACCAAAAGACTTCTTGCCCAACAAACAAATGCCAGGAGTAAATATACATTATATGTATATTTATTGAGATGATGATAATTCAGTGAAAAATTGAAATAGGGGAAACAAACAACCTTGAATGAAGGTCCCCTGGACTAGGCTGTTGGTCGTTGTACGTTTTTAATGACAAGGCTTCGTTGGCAAATGTGTAATGTACTTCCTTGTTGTCTTCCCATGTCTTTTTATTTTTGATTTGGTTTCACTGTATCTGCTCCAGCGTCCTGTTTTTGTTCTCGTTACTTAGCTGAAGAAATTGTTTATTAAAATAGTTAATTTTTTGAGGAACTAAGAATGACATTAGCAGCTTGACTGCAAGTGAGCCAAGGGTTGGCATGAAAAAATAGTTTTTATATCTGCCTTCAGCCGGATTTTTGGATTATAACCTAAAAAATTGAAAAAAAAAAGCATAAAAACAATGTTTTACCAAAATTAAAAACAAAATAGATGATGGAAGAAGATACAATGATTGATGTTCCAAGCACAAGTACAGAATTGCAAAAATAACCATTTGCCAATATTTGTATAGTTCCATGCCTTCAGGCCACAAATCAAATTCAAGATACATAGATGATGCAAAGTTCCATCACGTACATGAAAAATTACAATTACAAATCTAAACTGAAGGTCTGAAATATATTCAAGGTTGATACCTTTGGAAAGGAAAAAAAAACAAAAAAAAAACATTTCCTGTGTCTGATTAGGATGTAGTGGAAATGTTCAAGTCTTTTAGTTGGATCAGCATGTGTTCACACATTTAGGTCGCTTCCCCTTTTCAACGATTTTTTCCATTTTTACTACTTCTGTAGGGTGGAGACACTGTGCCGTCTTACTGGCAGGGTAGCATGACCATCGTCTGTGTCATCAAGTTGACGGTAAAAGGGAGAATATTGCATCAGCTTGTTTCAGATGTGCACCATCAGCCTCAACAAGGACTCATTACCCCACCATCATCATTATCAGGGAGCTGTTAGATTCTGTGATGTTGCACCAAACGTCATCCTGGATGTGAAATGTCTTGTATTCTTTTTTTTTTCTCTCTATTGTGCAAATCCATTACAAGAAAGCTGAAGGTTGGGGTCTGCCATATCTGCGAGCCTCTCCGGTCTCGAATATGATGGGGAGCAGGCACCAGCTGTCGCACTTACCTTCCGGTGAGTCAGCCCGGATCTTTTCATGTCCTCTCTGCCTTTGTCAAAGCACACACTCTAAGTCTCTGCATATTTTATCATTGACAGTGACACACCCTATTTCAGGCTGCATTGGTCATGGCTGAAATCGTTGTGACAAAAATAAGGTCCTTTTCATTATAACTGGTGTCATCATCATCATCATCATCATCATCATCCTCCTGCTAAGTTCACTGTTCATGTGAAAGGTCAATAGCCTTGAGAGGAAACGACGACGTTTCAGCTGAAGTTTTATTAACCGGGCCTCTCACTGTGCTGAGAACCTCTCTGATCACGAATGTAGTCCATTCTGCTGGGCGACTTAAAGGCCACTATCAATGGATTCCCCAGAATGTGGACAGCTACACAGTGAAGATGGCTGCGACCCCATTTCCCTGAAGTATCCTCCACAGAACAGCCTTTGGGAAGTGGTCATATGACTCACCCCAATTCTTCAAAACAAACATAGATCGACTGGAAGAACGTCGTCCAAAGAGCTGTTCAGGCTCCATTTGAGAGTGAGGTGAATATGAAGTGTGGTCATGACTTGGACAGAATCTGCAAGGTTTCTCTGGAATCAAGGTTTCGTCTCGACCGGCACCATCATTTTTTCGTAGGAGGCAGAGAAGCAGATCCCATCGTAGTTGGAATACATCCTCTGGTTCCCCTTTTTAAAATGGGTATCACCACCCTGGTCTGCCACTCCCTTAGCACTGTCCCCCGTCCATGATGTGACACTGAAGGGGTACGTCAGCCGAGACAGCCCCCCATTATCCGGCTCCTAAAACACCTTATCAATCTCACCAAGACCTGGCATCTTGCCATCCAAGAGCTTCTTGACCACCTAAGTATTCCAACCTTGGCACCTCCACAAAGGACATGTCGTTAATGTTTAAGAGTTTCTCACACCACACTCTCCCTTACTCAACAGTGTTGCCAGTCAAGGTCAACAGGTCTGCTCGACTGTCGGAAACATTCATTCATTCGCTCACTCGTGTGTCCGGTGCCATTTAGGTTCTTCGATTAATCTGTAAGATTTGTTTTGGGCCTGCGGCAGGATACCGAAGAAAACCCAGCAGACATAGGAAAACGTGTAAACTCAAAGGGCCCCGTGTCTGAACTAGACCCGATACTTTCCTGCTGTGAGGCGGTGCCGCTAACCACTGCACCACCTTGCCGCCCCCTGCTGTAAACAGCTCAGGCCAAACCATGCAATTTCGAATTTGCGATCACTGGCCTGAGAGCTAAGCTGTTCCAAAACGATATGCATTCATGAAGGACCTCATGTTCGGACATCCTGTTTACAATGACCAGAGGTTCAATGGCATAACCTCGCTCCTAATAAGCTCCCTCCCAAGTTTCCCTGTTGTAACCCATGAGGTTACTGGAAACATTTGAAGAAGTGTAGAGTCATCAGCCGGTCTCCCATACAGGAAAGGTCCTCACTATTCCAATGAGACTTCCTATTTCGACAGACTGCTACCAATGTAACAATCAGCTTCAGAGGGGACTGTTCGATAACAGCTGTACTTAGATGGAGGCTTGTGAGCATCTCCATAGTTATCTGGAGGCTTGTCTTGTCATCTTGGAAATTGACAAATGCTATTATGCCTTTGCCATGAAACTCCTCCCATTTTGGTTGACCTTAACTATCAAGATGGGTTGAAGCAATTAAAAGATACTCTCACTAAAGGATTTCCTCAGCCAGCATCCAGGAGCAATACAGCTGCTGATGCAGTGGAATTCTTTGCAGCTTCAAAGAAGCTTTCTCGAAACTTGGACATGGGTCCAAGCTGGAATTTGGCCAGCCTCCATGTGCTTAGGTTGGGGTAAAATAATGAATTGTTCATTTAGTTTTATTCGTACAATGCTGCGATTTGGGAAGATGTTGAGGTTCTCTTTGGGAGTGATGAGAATGGAGAGGATCGGGAATGAGTCCATCAGAGGGACAGCACACGTTACATGTTTTGGAGAGAAGGTCAGAGAAGCCAGACTGAGATGGTTGGGTCATGGACAGAGGAGGGATAAGGACTATATTGGTAGACGGATGCTGGAATTGGAGATGCCAGGCAGGAGGTCTAGAAGAAGACCGAAGAGAAGATTTATGGACGTAGTGAGAGAAGATATGAAGGTAGTTGGTGTGAGAGAGGAGGATCCAGAGAATAGGGTTAGATGGAGAAGGTCGATTCACTGTGGCGACGCCTGAAGAGAAAAGCCGAAAGGAAAAGAAGAAGAGGAAGACGACTGAAAACTATACACATCCAGAATACCCAGTTTTCACTTTGATTTATGGTGATTATAAATCAATGCAAATAGCCTTTACCCACCTCTCACCCTCTCACATAAATTTACAAAAATAGAAACAATCTCATGAGAGCTGTAGTCACAATCAGGATCGGGACTACGACAGCTGGCTATTTTCTGCCGACAGTCTTAAAAAAAAAAAAAAAGAAAAATCAACTCCAGCAAACCATCACACGGAAAAAGGAAAAAAAAAAAAAAAAAAAGGGGGGTTTCGGGCCATCGGTAGCCCGGAGAGTTGAAGATCACGGGAGAGAGAAAAGCGCTGGATTGGTAATAAAGACAAGCACGGGGTATTTAGGATGGAGAGAGATGGAGGAGACAGAGGGAGTGGGAGGTGAAGCAGACTATAGAGACTGAAAGAGAAAGGGGTGTTTAATTGCTGTAAGATATGCAGTAAGCCGCTCTTCCCACAAACTTTGTATTGTTAATATGCTGTTAGCCTCTCCTCTCGACTCCCCAGACACAAACACACACACCAAAAACTTACATATATCATACATGTGCTCACATATATCTAGCAATACACAAAAGAAGGCATTTTTCCATTTACATTTTAGATATACGTGTGTAAATATGATTATACGCATAATGGCTGCTCAGACTGGGCAGCAGCCATGATGCTGTAATTCACAACACCGCTTCGTCTTGTATGCATTCACCCAAAGTGTCCTTTAGGTGTCCTCACCCACGGACGTCGCTTGTCAACACAGATAAATGGATGCGCAGGCTAACTCATAAAAATCAGACTAAAAAAAACGTTTCCGGTCTTTTTGTTTAGTCCTCAGGTTACCTTTTCTCCTCCGCCCTCCTGCTTATTTGCATGTTGACTGAGCGGGTGGATGCAAGTGGCTCCAATCAAAGCTGCGCTCATCACACGGGGCTTTCTCTGTGCTAACATCACGAGAGCATGGATAGTCAGCGGGGAGAGAGAGAGAATCGTTTCTTTTTCCATTGCAAATTGCTCATATTTGCATTGCATACAGATCATGTTAACGTTACTCATAATTTAACAAATTGCTATTTGTGAGGCGGTTTGCTGACAAGATATCGGGTGATTTTTCTACACTTTTTCAGTTGGATTTAGAAATTCAAACTGATGTGTCCGAAATTTGTAAACACAAAGACCGAATCTGGATGCGTAAGGGAATAGTGTGGCGGAAAAATGAGTATTTCCACCATGTGGAATCTGTAATCTGATTACTCCCTTGTTCTGACTTTCATATCGTCGCCTTCTCAAACTCATTGCTGGAGTTTTGTTTTTTTTTTCGAGTTTTTTTTTTTAAAACATAAAAACTGAGCCATATCTTGATAAGCAGTTGGTTTGGGCAAAAATATATATTTTTCATGAAAATTATTTTAAGAAGATGAGGATATGTGACGCATTCATCCACACATTCCTGGGCTTGTTTCAGCTTGTTATCCGTTCTAACTGCTTTTCTCGTAATTTATCGATCACCATGTGGCAAAAACATATTTTCCTTATTTTCATCATTAATTGAATGTAAAAGTAGCAATTGATTCACGATAGAATTGAGGTTACCGGTTCGTGAGGAATGTTTGAATGAATTATAATTATTTAAACTTTATTGATCCCTCGTGGGGAAATTCATTCTCTGAATTTGAACTTTCGTGGATGAACCATGAGCAGTTGGCTGCGACAGGGGAGCGGTTAAGGGTTCAGTGTCTTGTGCAGCAATCAAACCAGGAATGTTCTGGTCCAAGGACGATCGCGCCGCCTCCTGGGCCACACCAGCCGCAAAAACAAAGGAAACACACCACCGCTGGACGTCCGTATTCATTGAATTAATCTCAGATAAATAGAATTGTATCAAAAAGATCAATTTCTAGGTTCTTAAACATGCAGGCTGCACGGCGGGGCAGTCATTAGTGCTTCTGCCTCACAGCAAGAAGGTCCCTGGTTAAATTTCTGATTGCGGAGTTCTCCCGCTGTTTATGTGGGAGCCCCACGGGTTCCCTGGTTTCCTACCACAGTCTAAAAACATGCAGCAGGTTCATTGGAGACTCTACATGGTCCGACATGTGAATGAGCGAGTGAGCGGTTGTTTGTCTCTATATGCGGTTGTCGAGGGTGAACCACCAGCTCTTCTCCAACGACAGCTGGACGATAGCCTCCAGCCACCAAACAGCTCGGAGTAAAAGGTATGGATGATGAATGAATGAACGAACTTTCAGTCGATTCTGGTGTCAGTTTCATCGCTCCCTCGGTCTGCTGAAGTCTAATCGTCTTCTCTGAGATAAGCCTGATCTTCTACAAGGTTGCTGATGTGCAGGTTTGCACGTCCTATTTGTGCACAAACATTAAATGGTTGCAGATGTTTGCAGACACAAACAAACACAGACATTATTTTTCCCCACGCACCAATTCCAATTTATATGATCGAGAATGATGATTTATTTCTGCTGTCAACACTATGTGCGGGTTAAATGGTGCATTCAGTCTAATTTTATTCCCACTGACTCACAAATAGCAGGGAAAATGACATTTAAAGCTTATATTTGCATCCTGATTTCTCCTGCCATGGTCAAGTATAATATACCTTTCAACTAGTGGCCAACCTTTTCTGAATCATATGTAATGTATAGAGAAAATGGGAATATCAGTGTGAAACACTCAACTGATCTAATTTTATTTAGCTACATGACTGCATAAGTTAGAGGTTTCAATCTTCAGAGAGAGATTCAATCCATGAAACAGTAAAGATTGTTTTCCTGCCCCTTGTCGATCTACATTAAGTATTCTAATACAAATCTAAGAGGTTTTGCAAAAGTAAACATCCCTTGCTATTAGATACTTGGCTAGGGGGGGATTAAAAAAAACAAAAAAGCGCTTTGCTTCACAGAAGTTCTATCCAGTGTCCTAAATTTATGGAACTTCAAACCTGTCCTGGCTTCACCAGGAGTTGACCTACCTGCTGAATCTGCTGAGTCGCAATTCATTTCACTCTCATAATCAATTTATCGTCAACCACATTCATTCTCTTTACGAATGGATTTATGAATATGTTGCAAATTACAAGCTGTTATCTGGAGCAAGCTCCGGAAGTGGCATTTCACCTAAAACGCAAGACGGCGGTAAACCTTTGGATGCGAGAAAGACCCGCTAGCTATAGCCCAGACTGGGTTTCAAACCCAGCGTGAGTCCTCAGGCTGTGCTTCACACAGCTTTGTTCCGATCGATCGGGCCTTCTTGCTTTGATTTCAAGTACATCTTTCCGGTTTTGTTCAGGCCAGTGTTTCGTCTGCAGTCATTGTTAACGCTTCTTGCACATTTACAACAAACCAAGGGACAACGATTTGCCTGGCACTTGGGTCTGACAATGCAGGCTAACCTGTGTACAATGACATCTGGTTTGACAGCCTTCTCGTTGGACACAAACGCACCGCCGTCCGTATCTCTCCCTCTGGCGAAGGGTCAGTTTCAATTATGCCGATCATGTACTTCCTGAGTTTCCCGGTTTCTTTCCACTTGGTGCTTTCATGTGAAGGCGGCGACAGGCCCTGCCCTATCGAAGATTCTATTGGTCGACAGTGAAATCCACATCTGCCCTCAGAGGGACGCTGGAGGATGACCATCATGAAGGAGATCTGACTGTTTGCGGACTCTGCTGCTTTTGTATCCCAAACCCCACTTTCATTTGATGTTTTCCAGACAACTCGAGTACACCAATTAAAACACTTTTCTTTCCTTTCTTTGAGAAAGCTTATTGTATCTTATTTCAGCTATTTCCATTTGACAGTTAGCATTACCACTCTTATTAGTAAGGGATCATTTGGACCTGTCCTTCCCAACCTTTGTACCCCTCGCTGTCTCTATCGCACCCTAAAAAAGGCAGTTTTTACTCACCACTATGGCCAATTGCTTGCCAAGGGTTGGAACACTGGATTCCTGTAAACAGTTTTAAAGATTGTGGTCCAGTCCTGCCCTACATGTAAAGTGTCAAGAGACATCTATGTTGTGGTTTGGTGCTTGATAGATAAAATCTGAGTTAACTTGACATTTTTGTCAGATTGCTGTGGCCAAAGAAGAAAGGGAAGCATCTTTATTGTGACAGTCACAGAGCCCAACATCAGTGAAATTTGACCACTGCATTTAACCAACCGTGGATGAACCATGAGCAGAAGGCAACTATGAAACATGAGCAGTAAGAGGCTCTGTGTCTTGCTCAACAACACTTTGACGGGCTCGGGGGAGACGGTAAGCGAAAAAGCAAGGTTCAGTTCCATAGACGACCACTCTAACCCCCTGAGCTACCTCACCCATACAGAGAGAGCTTCTTCTCCTCTGGCTTTCCTTGACTTGGGAAGGAGATTGATAAGGAGGTCAAACGCGCCATAAAAACTGCCAAGCTGAATTACAAGAACAAGGTGAAGCGAAACTTTGCCCAACGGGAGCTTGGCAGGATATCAAAAACATGGCTTCGATGACCACTGTTTCCCCCGGTCGTTTACCCAGTCAGATCGACATCACTCCCCTGTAACCTCAACTCCTTCTTCACACACTTTGAGAGTGACAACAGCACCCAGCAAGAGCCTCCACTCTCAAACCAGACAGGCCTGCCTGAGGTGATGGGAGCCCTTAGGAAAACTAAGGTCAACACAGCACCTGGATCTGATGGGATCTATGGACAGAAGCTTCAGCAATGTTCTGAGCAGCCGGAAGGAGTTTTCCATCTCCTTTTCAAAAAGCCCCCGATGTTGCGGCGTAGGGCCCCAGACGTGGAAACACTCAGTGATTCCCAACCAGAAAAGGGTTCCACAAAGGTCCTGAAGGGCTCTCATCTCTCTGGTAACGAAGGCCTGAGAGACAGTTGTAAAAACACACATCACCAGAGTAGTTGGTCCTCTGGCTGACCCTCTCCAATTCGCCTACGGGGCACGCAGAGAGGTGGATAATTGGACAGAACCTCAATCCAGTTCTATTTTGTCATCAGCTTAAAAGGTAAGGTCAAGAAATTCTCTCGATCCTAAACCCCATTTTGCCGACAGACGAAGAATTTGTAAGTCTTATCTTTTCTTGAACATCATCTTTAGTCGTGTGCAGAGTTCCACTGACCATTTGTGAAAAAACGGCATGGTGACCCCACTCCCCCTTCCTTCCAAGGTAAAGCCCGTAACTTGTGTCCAATTCCAAAGAGCCATGTAGCCTGGGCTACTCTGCTTTCTGAAAACTATGGGTGGGATGGTTACACTCCCATCCGCCGCTCCTCTGGCCACCTCTACCTTCGGACAAAGGTACGCAACATGGTTTTCTGGCTTTGCATTTTTCGTTAATTTTCCCGGTTAATTTTTTTGTTTATCTGGTCCCTCGTTGTCACGGAAATGTCCAAACAGATTGTTATGAACCACTCGGAATCAGTGGTTCTCACATTTAAGATGCAAATCATGACCGTGAATCCAAAGGGGTAATCGAGAACATTTGAAAGCGAAAATATGATCCGGACCGTCTTTGTCTCATCGTGAATATCCTCTCGAGGCTGCTGTCAGGTGCAAAGCCAATAGTTCTCTTTGTACTGTCCTCCATCCCACATGATAGGCGTGCTCTGACCATAGGATGCGGTGTCATCTAAATCTGTCGTATGTCAAAACCAATCAGTTCATTTGAGCCCTTGAAAGCTCTTCCTTGCTCTTTAATCCGCTTCCACGATTATCATGAAATAGCTTGCGTGGTCAGAAAATATGTATCGCCACACACAAAAAAAAAAAAAAAAAAAAAAAAATGATCTCAATGTATCTACTTTCTTTGGTCTGGGTCTCCGTTATGTCTCCCTTCATTTTCCATGTTTCAATCCCAGCCCTGAGTGTCCAGGGGACACTCAGTAGCTGACTGAGTTCACACCCCAGTCAGTTACAACAGGAACTGACTGAGGTATGAACTCGGGTCCATTTCAACAACCTTCGCACACAGCGAACCTCCGCATGGCATCATGAAAGCTCTTCTTCCAATTTCTGCCTGGACAGCAAAAGCTGCGCACAACCAGAGATGCTCACAACGACTGCAGAAGTATAAATCCAGCTTAGAACGAAGACTTTATGAGAAGGGGATTGATCATCCTCATCCCCCTTTTCTGTACTTTTCTGGCTCCTTTTCTGTAGCAGTGAAAGTTAAACGCCCTGAAAAAAACCCCCTCATATTTTGACACTCCTGAGTGTCAATGCAGTTGCGTAATGTTATGTGGATGATGTGACGCTTTTACGAAAAAATATCTGCAATCAGAAAAAAACCTTTCAATAATGCTAAGATTCACTACTTTGGATTTTTTTTTTTCCCCCAGGTAGAAGAAGCCAAGCATAACCACTGAGGAGGAGATAAACATACTGATGTTGATGTAGACGTGACGCTCCATGGCTCGTCGAAAAGTTACGAGAAAGGGGTTCTTTGTATGCAATAAACTGGTTTATTTCGCAGAATAACTAAAAAGGGTGAGGACAGGAAAGCAACCGATCAGCTGTGGATGTCAAGTTCAGGTGGGGGCCTTTGGACAACCATTTGAATCCCTCGCACAAACATCTTCGAGTCCTCCAGAGTTTTCCAAAATTAAACACTTTCTCTCGTCTTTCTCCAGGGAGATGCCTCTTATTATGTAACGTACCGTGCCTGTCGCAGCATTCCATGTAGGTGTTTAAACACCACGGTGCAGCAACCTAATGTGCAGGGGCCTGCGCGCATATAAATAAAAACATTTCACTGCGTCATAAGATAACCACATGTATTTCCTATTTGAAAGCATTACAGAAGAAACACAACGCACCGGCTGAATCGAAATCAGCCCAGGTTCAGAACCAGCACTGGTACGCTTTGTGCCACTCCGGGTTCTCAAGCTTACTCCCACTGAACAAAAACATGCAGGAGGTTAATCTAACGCTGTAATTGGTTGTAGGTGTGAGTGACAGACTTGCCAACCCCCGCGAAACCTCCATCCACTATGTTGTTGGATGTTTATTTGGCCGAAGGACGTGCTAATGATATTTCACCGTGTATCCAATGCTAATCTCTGCTGTTCCAACGACGAGGCTCTTCCGATGTCAAACTGCACCTGTGTGTGCACAGTAAATACACCTGGTATGGAAACCAAAAGAGACTAACGAAAGAAATAAGATTAAAACAACAAAATAGCCAGGGGGAGACACAAAGAACCAATCTCAAAGAGCCATATGCTACGAGGGATGAGTCAGCATGACGGAAAGGTTGTATGTTGGGCTCCTTTAAAAAAAAAAAAAAAAGAAAGCAGATCCATGACGGATGCTGGCTGAACTGAACAAAAATGAAAGCACTTCCTACTGAAATGATCCATAATCATCACATTAATTCAATGGTGCCATAAAAGAAAATGTTAAGATATCAAGATGCCTATGAGGAGAAGAATTCTACACACTGAGACAACAAATAAGATAGATTGTGTCATACCAGAAATCTCTGTTGGGGCTCCAGCTCCATGTGCAGTAGACCAGGAGAACATGAGGGTAGAATCCTGCACAACCAGAGGACAGAAGTGTGTGAATGAATGCAGTGAACCACAGCAACAAGGACTGGATTCAGAAGACGCATCGAGACGCCAAAGATGTAACTTCGTGAGGCGAAGCGTGCCCTAGACTTCCACTCAGCCCCACCTTAGATGGAACCTCAAAAACCATTCGCCAGTCATTTCAGAGCCACAAAACCATTACCAGTTAAGTTATAACCTCAATCAGTTCTACACGTTCTCACTCGCAAGCCTTCGTCACATCCCGACGCACTGGACACCCTTTTATCGTCATGTTTCGACGAACGCGGAGCGTCGGTTTTCGATGAACCTCAGTGGAGGAAGGCACCTTCTCATTTCAAAACAGAGTGGAAAATACAAACTCTGCTTTTATTTTGGTTCGGTTTAGATAAACACACAGATGTTGATGCAGACATGACGCTCCATGGTTTGTCGAAAAATGACGGAGAAAGGGGTTCTGATGCGTCGGTATGTGATGCTAAGGCAGCCGATCACAGGACCACCCAGACAGACAAACAACCATTCACTCTGTCATTCACACATCTGGGCAATTTACGATCCCACATCTGCTTGTTTTCTGACTGTCGGACGGGAACATGCAAACCCCAGAAAGACACCTCTGGCGGAATTGTACCAGGGTCCTTCTTGCTGTGAGGCGGAAGCACTGACTGCCAACCACCGAGCCGCCGATTGTGGGATTTGTGCGAAGTAATTCCAATGTTGTTTCCAGAAGCCGCAGTACAGATTTGACACTCAAATTCTACCCAAAGCGTTGCACTTACTCAGTAAGTGCAAGGTCACGTCACTGTTTCCTCTACATGAGCTCCATCTCGACTTCATTGTAGGTCCACCCCGACCGACAGAAAAGGCTTTTACAGTCACGGTCAGAGACAAGAGGTCCTCTTGAGTCGCCGTCTGGTAGGTTATTGGACACCATTGGTCTTTACATCCTCTACTTTTGTGTCATCCTGAAACCTCTAGATTCTAGTTTCAATGACCATCTCAGGTTGAAGCAACCATTCTGACCTCCGAGAGTCTTGCAAAAGGCAAGGAAATTATCTGCTGACAGCTATATTTATATCACAATAGTCGGACAATTTTATGTTACACAACACCTGCTGAATATATTTAACCTCGATATAAAGAAGAATACATGTGAACACGACCAGTCTTTTTCTAAATGGAAAGGCCAGGGCACGTCTGTGCCGAGAATTCCTTCATTGTAATGTGAGATATTTGCAGGACTGTGTTGTGGAAAATTATATCTATATTTTATGAGTCGGGTTGGATGTAATTCAGGAAATATGATATATAATTGATGTTGATTATCAAAGGCCAACTGTATAAAAAATTCAGGGCTTTTGGTCGCAGCAGAGAAACGATGCAGATAAAATGCTGTCCGCACGAGCGCAGACATTGAGTGAGACGCGGCAGTCGCGGGTGAGAACCGGCCATAAAAGTGGAAAAAAAAACAAAAAAAAAAAAACAACTTTAATACGCCATAAATGTGAGAAGATCAGAGAAAAGGATCTGGTGTGAAAATGGCAGGTGCACATATTGGACAAGTCTATGTTAACATGCTAAAACTAATCTAGAAAAAACCAAAACCAGAAGTCCAGGATATTTCATTAGTTGTCAACGTTTGCTGGAAAAGAATGCTGAAGTGCTCAATGAGTGTTTTCTCTCAGATACCAAAATATCATGTGCCCTGCGTTCCACGGCTCCCTCACGTCCTGAAAAAAAAAAAAAAAAAAAATTTAAATTCCCCACAACCTGTATCTTTGGAATTCACAACATATTTCGAGAAAAAGAATTTGATTGATGAACACCACCAGCTTCCCCTCCGACCGTCCGAAAGCCTTTCTGCTTCTAATTGCCAATTTCGCTGTTTCGTGCGCTGCCGAAGCATTTCACTCCTCTGCTTGGAAGCCAGCCACGTGGCTCATTGGACAGGTTGGCACGCAAGATGGTCAAAAAAACAAAACAACGCACACCTCCATTTTTTAGACCATATAAATCAGTTGGACTTTTGGAGGCATCGTTTCTCCTAAAAAGTCTTACTTCAGTTGTTTTACCAACACGGATGCCGGATTTTTTTTTTTTTTTAATTTACACTGTAAATACGCAATCGTAAAAGACAGTTCATGGGTTCTCCCTCACACCTCCACCGTGGTTCTATCTGTATTGTTACATATGCAAACAAACAAATTAATAAAACATATCTGGTTGCTCACTATCTTGTAGTACTCGTAGAAGAACCTTGTTGTTCAAAGTTTAAAGCGCCATACAATAATTATTTCTGTTATTATTCCATACAAATCGAGCCCACGGCAAAAACAGGCTGGTTTCGCTGCTTCCCTTTTCACAACGATAACAACGACGATACATATTCACAGGTTTGTGTAGCTTTGTAGCACGGCTGAAGCAAACAAGCTACGAAGAAATCATCTATTTGACACCTGACATTGAACCTGATTTTCTTTTTTCTACTTGAATGGAAACGTCACAGTCCTTTGTGCGTGGGACTGTGTAGATTGAGCCATTTTTCTACATCTTAAACGTTATTCTTTTGGAATGGTCTAGATTATTTACATTAAATGTCCGTAAATCCAACCACTCAAGACTTCTTATTCTTATTCGATAGACATTTTCAGCAGGACATCATTTGAAGGAGGTTCAGACGACTGATTATAAACACTTATGCATAACACTATCCAAAAAACATGGATTTAAAAATACTGAAGGATGTTTTATTTCCCCATCCTTTCAAAATGGTAAATAGTTTCTTGTAGAGCTCCCTTACCTTCGGTTTTCAAAGCGCTTACCAGATTGCGTTCAACCAGTCGCTCACCAATGGCGGCAGAGCTGCAATGCAAGGCACTAACCAAGCCATCAGGAATAAACCTGGGGCTCAGTGTCTTGCCCGAGGACGCTTCACCATGCAGACAGGAGGATCCAACCTTCCTATCCGAAGGACACCTGCCCTATCAACGGAGCCACACGCGCGCAGCTAGAAAATACTAGCAGATGTGCATCCAACGCTTTCTTTCTCGGCCAACGCGATGCATTTTCACGACAGCAGCATCCAACTTTCGTTTAAAACAAACAAAGAACACCCAGAGATATGTTAAGTATTAACTCGTATCAAAGCTGGTTGTCGTCTACTGGTTGATGGCGAAAATGTTTCAAAATTGCCACAGCTGGCGGCGGGACCCGATTGATCTGCACAAATGTGTGTGACTGGATTACATGCTTTTACCTTCCGCTGCCCTCAAACCACGGGAAATCTGACACTGATGTGCTTGTGATGTTGAAATAAGTCCACATTTCTTCAACCCAGTGGTTCAGTCCTGTCTCCTTCCGTTCTCCCGTTTTTATATTTGTTTAAAACCTCTGAATTTCTATGTGAGAAACTGCCCTTTTTTGAAAAATAATCATTTCAAAACGTTTAGCACAAGATAGCGAATTTAGCAAGTAATTGGGCCAAATCCTTTTCATGAATTGCTCTTCTTTTTTTTTTTTTTTTTTTTTTTTAATTGGTTCCTGAAGCAGCTCACGCCACCCCAGTAAAGCCAGGTCTCGTAAAGTAAATTTCTTTTGAGGGATTTTTCCTGTGAAGAGCTTGTTCTCGTGAAGCTGTAGAGCATTTTTATTCAATTTGGCCCTTCAAACTGGTTATAATTTGAAATCAAGGCTCCATATAAACTTACCTAATAATGGCTTCACGTCAACTGCAATGTGGGTTTTTCGAGATGAAGTGGGCCAGTAAAGCGATACGCCTGCCCCGCTCTGCACCGAGCCATTTCCCTGTCCCGATGATTTAGACACATTAGGGTTAATGGGCTAATTGCAGCAGCTGCTCCAGCATCCTTGCTGTATGTTATGCAATATCGGGGAGGATACAGACAATTGGGTTTAGGCATCAAACTGTTGGAGAATGTCTGTCTGGCTGCTTCCCTCCTGGCCCAGGCCGTCATCTTGCCCATACCAAGATTGAAATGCAATCAATCATTGAAATGATTGAAGTCCTGACAAGATATTTTTAGCATGACAACCTATCTTCTCACCTCTGGTTAGAACATAACCTGTGCCCTCACCGGGCTGGCGAATGCAAATTTGTTCTTTCTGGAACTTAAAGAAAGTTCCAATAACGGAATATGACATAAAATAAATATACCTGAAAAATCAAAATCCCCCCCTTTCCAGCTAGTGAGATTCCTCAAATGTACTGTCTGATCATTTTTTGGGGGGTTGGTGGGGATCGATGCTGTTGTTGCTCTGAGGTTGTAACAAAGAAAAAAAAAAAAAAAAAAAAAAAAAGGTAAAAAATGCAGAATTAAACATTCACTTTTTTAGAAAAAAATAACCAAACCAGGGTAAAAAAAAAATCAAT